>PVHX01008617.1:0-82256 GCA_004024805.1 Geosciurus inauris
ACAAGTTTTTTCCTTTCCTACTATGCTCCCTTTTTCTTTCCTAGTTATCATCTGTATTCATATGTAATTTTATTGTATTTTCTTTACACTTAACTGTGAGTTGTTCTGGTGCAGGTTATCATGACAGTAGCTTGCTTTTACTTCTCCTCCCATTTGTCCCAAATTCATCTTGCCTAATAAAATCCCATATGTAGTATCATGTAAGTTACATTTGTTGTCTCACAAAATTCTCAATTTATTTCCCAGAGATAGCAAATTACAACGCGTGTGGGTCATACTTGGCTCAGTCTGTTTTTACAGTCTTTAGTTTTGGTTGGTTGGGGTTGTTTTGTTTTTTGTTTTTTTTTTTTTTTTGGTACCAGGGATTGAACTCAGGTACTCCACCACTGAGCCACATCCCCAGCCCTATTTTGTGATTTATTTAGAGACAGGGTCTCAGTGAGTTGCTTAGTATCTCAGCCCCCCAAGCCACTGGAATTACAAGTGTGTGCCACCATGCCTGGCCAGTTTTTGTATTTTAAAACAATAACAAAAAAAACCAGAGACTGTATTGTCTTAATTGTTTGGCAGTTTGCTGACCACTGCAATTTCTCTCAGGAAATTATTTTCTATTAGCCCTGGGCAGTGGAGAAGGTAGCAGAGTCCAGTCCTAGCTGAAGTGTCTCACCTGCCAATTCCTGGTATAATGATCAGCTCTTAAATAAATTTAACCATCTCAGGTAACCCTCATAGTATCTTCACTGAAGGTCTAAGATTACTGGCATATGTCATGTTGAATTTTGTAGAGGAAATTTCAGCTTCTAGAAAATAGAATCCTATTATCATTAGCTCTTGATCTGCATAACACTTCAAAGTTGCTAGAATGACAGGCGTAAATAACATCATTATCCATATTTAAAGGATAATGTTGTCTTTCAGAAAGATGAATGGAAATACAACATGGTAGTTAAAATTTTTGTTCCATTGACTTTTAACTATGGCCCTAAGTTTTCATGTGTGTGCGTGTGTATGTGTGGTATGGGGATTGAACCCAAGGACGCTCTACCCCAGCCCTTCTTATTTTTGAAAATGGATCTTGCTGAATTGCAAGGCTGGTTTGAACTTGTGATTCTGCTGCCTCAGCCTCGCCAGTATACAGGGGTGATTGCAGGAGTGCAGCATTGTGCTCACTTGGCAGATAGCTTTTTGTGATGCTGGAAATTGAACCTAGAGCATATATGTGCTAGGCAAGCACTCTTGTCTACTACTGAGCTAAATCCCTAGCCATCCGCCACTTTTTTTTTTGAGATGGCATCTTGCTATGTTGTCCAAGTTGGCCTCAGTCCTCCTGAGTGGCTGGACACTGAAGGCCCAGTTCCTAGGCTTTAAACAAACAGAAAATCCTGATGATCTCAGATTAATGGAGATCTGATAACTTTTCCTGGGGAAAATTGGCTGTTTGTCCAAATAAATCCTAGGCATGGTGTTAAGCCCTTTTCAGTCTGGCTGTGGTAATCTTTTCCTAACCTTTTTCTCTGTTCCCACTATATGCTCATTATCCTTTTAATTTGTCTACCAAGAATTGTTTCAGGCTGGGGGCGGTGGTGCACACCTGTAATCCCAGCACTTGGGGAGACTGAGGAGAATTACGAGTTCAAAGCCAGCCTCAGCAATGGTGAGGCGCTAAGCAACTCAGTGAGACCCTGTCTCTACATAAAACACAAAATAGGGATGGGGATGTGGCTCAGTGGTCGAGTGCCCTGAGTTCCGTACCTGGTACCTCACCCCCTAAAAAAGTTTCAGGCTCACACCTGTAGTGAGTAACCCTTTCCCATTATCTGTAACAGCTAGACCTCAGTCTTTTAAGATATATTCATGCTTAGGTTTTTATTCCACTCCCCCACCCCCGTACCAGGGATTGAACTTGGAGGTACTTGACCACTGAGCCACATCCCCAGCTGTATTTTGTGTTTTATTTAGAGATAGGGTCTCACTGAGTTGCTTAGCATCTCACTGTTGCTGAGGCTGGCTTTGAACTCATGGTTCTCTGGTCTCAGCCTCCCAAAGTGCTGGGATTATAGGCATGTGCCACTGTGCCCAGCTTCTTAGTGCCTACAGGCCTTGGACAAGTTAAAAATAGTAGCTTCTATGATTTCAATCTAAGGCGTCTGCTTTACATGAGTTGTTCTAGGACTTACCTTTATTTAGCAGCACTGGTCCATGTGTTTCTGTATAAAGAACATAAGTGAAAGATTCCCATAAAATGCAGGTATGGAGCATAAAGAAATTGAGCAGTTTCAGTGCATAAGAGGAGAAAACTGGTTAGTAGCCTTGGCTTGGTAACTGGTTAGTGATGATGAATCATAAAGCCATTCTTCAATTACTAGTATACGTAGGAGTGGGGAGAAATCCCCCCCTTTTTTTTTTTGGTACCAGGGATTGAACTCAGGGGTACTCAACCATTGAGCCATATTCCCAGCCCTATTTTGTGTTTTATGTAGAGACAGGGTCTCACTGAGTTGCTTATCACCTCGCTGTTGCTGAGGCTGGTTTTGAACTCAAAATTCTCCTGTCTCAGCCTCCCAAAGTGCTAGGATTACAAGCATGAGCCACCGTGCCCGGCTGAGAAATCCCTTCTTGATTTTTAAAGGTAATGATGACTGACAGCTCTTTAGCTTTGTCAGCTTTTCATTGAATGTCTTTGTCACTTATGATCTACAAGTAAACCATATCCTTCCTGAATGTTAGATTATGACTTTTTCCCTAACACTGTCATGGGCTAAGGATGTGCCTTCTTAAATTCTAATTTTTATATTATAAAAACAAGTTGTTTCTTTTGTGTTGTATTTTATTGGCTCACTTTCTTGAGTCTATCCTTAATATTCAAAGTAGGTATTGCTTTATAATTTTTATACTTTAAAATTCATAAAGGCATCTCTAAGTTAGAAAATGCAGAAGACTGAGTTTTAAAAAATAAAAAAAGTTCCCATAGGGGAATTTGAGATCTGGAACAATAAAGTGATTGCAGTATTTGGGGTTGGGGAATTTAACCCAGCCTAGGAACCAGAGTGTGCCTCTCTGTTTCAAAGGACCTTGTTAAATCCTTATATAGCCCTGAGGAGCTTTAAGAAGTTTCTGAAGAGAGCTGGGATTGCAGTTCATGCAGCTCAGTGGTAGAATGCTTGCCTAGTATGTGCAAGGCCCTGGGTTCAGTTAATAATACTGATAAAAAGAAAACTGAAGAGACCTAAGAGTTGGTTAATGCAGACTTTCTAAATTCAAAAGCAAAGCCAATTTGCTTTAATTTCCATATAATTAACTAGTTTTGGGTTTAAAATTTTTGGCAAGCAGGAGTTTGACATGGCCTTGTTACTTTTGCCTGTTTTCATAGAAATGGATACAGAAACTGATTCCTTTCTCTCTCAAATAGACTGTAAAGAACCATTCTGCTTCCCTCTGGTTGTGGCCTTCCTAACCAGGCTTATTGTGCATAGTCAGAGCTGGACAGCAGTACTTCTAAGCCAGCCTGGGACTGACTCCACAGGAACCCTTCAAAAGGAAGTTACAAAGATTTGGAATACAGCTCAGCACCACCAAAAAAATAAATTAAAAAAAAAAAAAGTAGTCACTGGGCTAATGAGAAAAGAAAAAAGGGAAACACCTTCAAATTGGGAGACATGGGCTGGGTGCAGTGAAACACCTGTAATCCCAGGAACTGCAAAGCAGGAGGGGCAGCCTGGGCAATTTAGCAAGACCCCATCTCAAAAAGAAAAAAAAAAGTGGGGAGCTGAGGATGTAGCTCAGTGGTAGAACAGCCCTGAGTTCAATCCCCAATTGAAAAAAAAAGACATGGGAAGGCCCTGCTAAGCTTGCTAGGCTGAGCCTTCACCGAATCCACTTAGCCCAGGATGGGGGACAGTTGCAGTAGACAGGAGCAGTCAAGATCTGTTTCAAGGAAGGCTTAAGTCTGCTGGTTGTCTGGGAATGGATAAGGGTACCCTGTCCTGTGATGTCTCAGAAAACAGGGTTCATTTTTGGCTAGCTGTGAGGCGAGACTAATACAGTATTTGAAGTTGAATTTGGGTTTGCAGTCTCAAGTCACTCTCTAGCCTCATGGGAACCTGGTGAGATATAGGAGGATTTGAATTTCCTTTTGGAAGTTGGGTTATTTTTTTTTTTTTTTAATTCTAAAGGACTAGTCTAACAAAGTTGCCAAAGGACCCCCCCACTACACAAAGGGTGCATTGTTTACCCAGTGTACTCTAAATGAGACACCAAATCAGATGCAACAACCCAGCCTTGCATAAGCCCTGGTTAGAATGTAGTTTTTTGAAACAACTAGGCCAGTAGCCAGAGTGGAATTCTTTAAAATGGGACAGATGTCCAGAGAATGGTTGGTCTCCTGTAGCACCCTCCCAGAAGTAAGTCTGGGATTACAGCTTCCAGTGGCCTATTTTAAAGAGACACTACTCAGGAAGATGATTTTATGAATATTTTTTAAACATAAGATCCAATGATGGTGGCTTGGTGGCTGTGAAATTTTTGCCCAACATTTATCTAATGGCTGATTGATTGTCTTATCGGTGTGGTTTTTTATGATCTCTTTCATATTCAAACTAAACATCTTTTATGAAAATTCTTTTTGGGGGGGTACTGGGGATTGAACCCAGGGGTGCTTAACCACTGAGCCACATCCCAGCCCTTTTTAAAAATAAATTTAGAGACAAGGCCTTGCTAAGTTGCTGAGGTTGGCTTTGAACTCGAGATCCTCCTGCCTTGGCCTCCTGAGCCTCTGGGATTACAGGCATGGGCCACCATACCCATCAAGAAAAATACTTTTAAAGTGTCCTAATAGACATACCTTTGCCAGGAAAGAGTACTATTAAAATATCTTTTTGTAGGATTTTATGATGGCACGTTGTAATTCTTGATTGATCTTATTTTCCTTGAAAATAGGATATCTTATTTCTGCTCTCAGGGAAACAGCCTAGTGGTCATGTGCACCTATTTCATTTTCAGGGTCTATGGGATGGCAATTTCCGACTCATCTCTTTTCATAAGAGCACTGGGGAACAGGCTGTGCAGCATCAGTTGTAGGGTAAGGGAATTAAGAGCAAGGTCTGCAATCCAAGCTTATTCTCAGCATAAGCCCAGCCTTAGGGTGGGGCCCAAGTCCTTTTGGGGGAAATGACAAGGTGATCCCTAGCTTCTGTAGGTTGGAAGTCTTGGGAATGCGTATACCATATTAGGCAATTAACCCCCAAGTTTTGTGATTGGAGAAGAAAAGGAAAGTGTTAATGCTCTGTTAACCAAACATCTTATTTCTCAGGGTCAGGCTTTGAAAAACAAACCCAGTAAAGAGTATCTTTATTCTCAGGTTTAAAAAAGTTTTTCTGTGATGATGCATTAACAATACAAAAATATTTTGAACACTACATTGGTCCTTTTTTCTCAAGAGTTTTTGCAACACTACACAAGAATATGTGATCTTTGGATTCTGAGAAACCAATGGCTAAAGTAGCAACTAAAGGCTTTTCTTAAGGGTATATATGAGTACAGACTGCCCTTTTTCTTTGGATTCAGGCTATGTACAGTGAGGAGGAGGCAAAAGGGAAAAAAAAGTTAAATTAAAACAAAAGACTTGTTTCTCAAGGCTCAGGGTTGAAGCTTGGCTCAAAAATTGATTAAAGTAGGCTGTGGTGAAAACTATGTCCACCACTAGAGGTTTTTCTGGGCTTCCTTAGTTTTAACAGTCCTCTTTCCTTCAGCCCCATAGGAAAAAAACAAGCTGGCCTGGTCTGAATGCTAAAAGGCAGGCTCTGGCTATTGGGAAGCTTTAGATTTACCCTCTCTTACGTTGCTCAAGAGCTGGCTCAAGTGACATGGATGAAATGGAAATGGAACTGTGAAAAGACTGAATGGGGAGGGATACACACTAGATTTGGGACTTCTTTGAATTATTGCCCACAGCTTCTGTTGTCTGAGCTTTGGTGTCAAGGTTTCATAGGCTGGTGAATTGCTCATGAAACATTTCCAAGTAATTTGAACTTGAGCCAGATACCCCACCCGCACTTGCCTGATGGATAATGTTAGGTTATTTCTGTTGCCAAGGTTGTTAGGCCTAAACCTATTCCATTCCCTCTTCTTGTAAGCTCTGGAGAACATGGTTAAGAGGCTTCCTCTGGTCCAGCTTATGAAGACCAGCTAGTTTTCTGTAAACAGCTCTTCCATTCCCTTAAGAGAGAAGTACTGTCATCTTGAGCTTTGTGGTTGTGATCATGCTCAGATGTTTGATAAAACAGGTCATTCTTGGTCCATGAAGTGTCTGATATGGGAAAGGTGTGGCAGAGGGGGACAGATCAGGCATTTTTGTAGAGAACGGAGCCAGGTTTCGTCTTGCCCTTCTGTGACCTAATAGCAGAAAAGGGAGGCAGGGGCATCTGGCTAGCAAGACAAATGGTTTGGGGTGGAGGATGATGGAGGCTACCACAGGCACCAGGATTCCCTTAAGGAGATGAGACACTGGCGTTAATCTGGTTCCTACCACTTGAGAAGTTTGAATTGATGGCCTCAGGTTCAGGCAGAAGTTGTTCAGCCTCTGAAATCTTCAGGGCCCCGACCCTGCCAGGAGTGTTAGCAGGGCTGCTGGCCAGTTTCCACATGATTTGGGCCTCTGCTGCTTCCTCTCAGGGGTTGGGGATAGGCCCCTGGAGGCGGCCAGGAGCCCTGTACATGCTAGGCCGCCTGCCTCTGAGATTCCTGTTGCTGTACCTGTGTGTTCTGCAGGGTGCTGTGAGGGGCCTGTGGTGGTCCAGGAGTGGGGAGACTGAGAACAGTAGAGAGACCTGGGGATATTGGTGCCGGCTCGACTGGGCTATCAAGCAGTTCTGTGGGGAAGTGGGGCAGAAGGTATGAGGGTGAGTCCTGGGGAGCTGGGGATCTGGGGCAGCCTAGAGCACTGTCATCGGAAGGAACGGGGCTGGGGCAGCGGCCTTCTCCGGGTAAGTACCGAATGCATTTCTTTTTCCTCCTAGGAATAGTGAAGAGAGTTATCTGTAAACAGAGGGTGAATTCACAGTCATACACCACAACCAAAAAATGCTGTCTTTGCACAGGCTGGCTGACCTCTTGTCCTCTCCCCATGACTCCTGTGATGGATGTGCTTATCTTCAAACCTGAATCAGCCCTACAACTCTTGGGTTTGACCCAGACTGTCAGGTGCAGTTCCCAGAACAGCCACAAGGTGGCACAGGGACCTTTTGTAACTCGGCCTGAGGGCTTGCCCCCCCCAGGGGGGAGCCATCTCCTAGTTTGGGTCTTTGAGTTTCTGTTTCATGTTTGTGGGGCTCAGATCTGCGTTAAGGCAAGGTCAGCAATGCCTGTCTTCAGAGCAGGGCTAAGGGTAAGTTCTCTGAGCCACAGTTGATCTTTTGAGTAGCACAGAATGGACCACCTGTGAGGACCTAGTGTATGCACACGTGCCTGCCCCCACAAATTCCTTTCTCCTTGCCTTTGGATTGGGACTGTGGTAGGCATAGCAGAGGGCTGGACAAGTATTCCTTAGAGCCAGTGACCTTACTGTCTGAGAATCCTCAGCCTCGGCACTGTCCGGTATGGCCTGAACCTAAAAAAGGCATCTTAAACCATGTGGTGGATGAAACTTCTCATATCCATGGTAAAACACACAAGTTTAATGCCACAGGGGCCTCTGGGTAAGACAGCCCAAGAAGTACTGCTGCTGCTCTCTCCCAACCTCTCCAGCCCTCTGGTCTCGGTAGGTGTGAGATAGAAAGTCACGTGGCTGCCTGGCACCGAGGTGGCTTAGGTGGCCATCTGATGTCATCACCTCGTTTTCTCAGATTTAAGGGCTTAAGATGGAATGGGCATGGGCCCCACGTTGAAGAAGTGAGAAAGCTAGAAGGCTGTGATGAGTTTGAGGCCTGGGAGCACAGGCTTAGGCTTCCTGAGTGATATGTGGGAGATCTGTCCACTAAGACCTAACCAGGGCTAACTGGGACCAGAGCCATCTCTTTAAGTCTGCTTTCCTTTCTGGAACATTCTGTGTGTCCTCCATTGCTTCCACCTAGACACAAGTGCTCTCACAAGCTGTGTTCAGTGTTCACTCCCATTCTTAGGAGGCATGGGTTCTCCTATCTCCTGAGTGTGCAAGGGGACTGAGGGACCAAAGGAGGGGGCTGCAGGCCCAGCAGAACATGTGTAGTCAGGGAAGCAGCTTGAAGCAAAGGGAGAATGACGGTGGGGACAAACCCACCTGCACGGACCACACCAATCCGTCTGCTGGTTGAGGCCAAAGCGAGCACGACATTTCTTAGGCGAGCCAGTGTCTGCTCACAGCCATGCCAGAGGGGCAGAGCAGGGCAGAGGGCGAGCAGGCAGGCAGCAGGGCAGAGCAGGGCCCAGAAAGAAGAGGTAATATCAGTGTTAGCCAGTTATAGACATCCCACAGCCCCCACAGGCAGAATGGACCTCTCCATGGCACAGCCAGCCCCAGTGGGAGCCCTAGGCCCCCAGAGCAAGGTATCAGGAAAGGAGGTAACCCAGCTGGGCAACAGAGTCAGTGTGAAGAATGGTGAAGTGGGGTAAGGGTCCTTAGGCTGGCTCCTCTCTGTGGCTTGTGGAAACCTTCTAACATGGTGGCTGCAGAGAAGCCCAGGGAGGCTCTTGGGATCCAGCCTTTTCTGCACTGGGGCTGTCCATTTCTTCCCCAACTGCCACCTATTTTATCCAGTTTTTCTTCATTCTTGCCAATGCCCAATCTTTTTGACCCACATTCCCTTAAGGGCTAAGGCTAAGGCTTACAACTTACACCTGTGCTACACACTTTCAGAGGGAAAGAATTCATTCCTCGTCTCAGAGAAAGAGCTGGAAACTTTGTCCTACACAGTCCCAATCCTAGTTTCCAGCTTCCCATTGCAGGGGCAACAGAGCTGAGAAAGTCACGGATATGAGGCAGAATTATCAGGAGTTGGAGGCAGGAATTCACCCATAGGAAAGAGACCTGCAGAGTGTGGGCTTCCTGGGTCCTCTACACAGAATACTTGGCATTGCCATGAGAAACCAAGGTAAGAGATGGGGACATGATGGTGGAGAGATTGCCAGGCACTAGCCAGCATGCTGTGTAACCTGGGCTGCGCCTGGGCCTGGATCAGTCTCTGCCCAGACAGCCTGTTCCTCATCTCAGCAGAACTAGTGAGCATACAGTGGGTTATTCCTGGAAACACACTGGTAATTACTCACCAGCTCCTCTGGTAGAGGTTAGCTGTGGGCAGGGCTAGCAAAAGTGGAGGGTATATCACCTGCTAAATGAATTGGCTTCTGGTCTTCCCTGGGATTTAGTATAGCTGTTCCTTGCTTGTGAAATGCAAGCCTTCATTTCCAGAGGGCCTAGGCCCTTGTAGATTCCTGGCAGAGTGCTCTGCCAACCCCTTTGGGCTAGAGCACAGCTGCCCTTGAAATGGGGCCATGGAGAGAAGCCTCCACTACTGCTGAGGCAAGGCCTCACCTGTGGTGGATTCTTGATGCTTTTCCCTTGACCGCCTCTTCTTTTTCCCCTGCAGGGAAAAAAGGGATACTCAAATCTGAGAAGTAGACACTAGGCTATCTGCAGCCCACTGCCTTAGCCTAACTGCCCCTGGGGTTCTGGGCATACATCTCCTACCTGGGGGCCCTGTTGTTTCTTGATTGCAATTCTTGCTAGGCTGCAGTAGGGTACATTTAGGGGCTCTTCCCTCTCCCAATCTGGTCAACAATTTGAACAGCCCCTTCCCCATCTGCCCACATGGCCCAAATACTGGCAACATCCCATGTGTGGATGCATTCTAGAGTGCAAAACAGGATGTGTGGGCTTGGCTTTAGGGTTTTCTGAGCCTTGGACCCTCCATGGCCCTACCTCATCTATACTACATCTATACTGATCAGGACAGTATCTGTTTTTCCACCAGAAAATGGCCTCATTTATGCCCATAATTCCTGGCTCAGTGTTAATTCTCTTCCTGTTTCCAGGTTTACCCACCCATCTATGATTCTAGGCTCTGGTGTCCCTGGTCACCCAGCAGCCATCCCCCACCGGGCCATTGTGCCCACCTCAGGCAATTGAGGCCTGTGACATAGTATCTTGACTTTGTTTCCCTGCCCAACCCTGCTGGATGTCTCTGGCCACTCACGTAGTTGTCCCGCGCTGACCAGCCTGGGTATAGTTGCATGTGCAGCTGCCTTTCCTTACGGGCCAATTCGTAATACTTCGCCTGTTCTTCCCGTGACAGCGCGTGCCACTGCGGAGGGGGAGGGGAATGAGGTATATCACAAAGTCAGCAGGGTGAAGGGGATCAGAAGCCACCCCAACCCACTTGCCCATGGCCTCACCCTGCGGCCTAGGATCTGGTTAATGGCAGCGCTCTCCTTGAGTGTACACTCTGCAATGACCTTGGCTCTCATCTCCTTCATGTACAGCATGAATGCGTTGAGAGGCTTCTTAATGGTTGGCTTCTTAGCCTCCTTCTCTGCCTTGGATTCTGCCTGTGTCTTCCTAAGGGGCAGATATCCAGACTACTCAGGAGCAAATCCCTCCCCAATGATCACCGAACACCACCACCTTCCTTGAGTGTGGGTGCGTAAGTGTATGATCCTAAGGCTTTCTTTGTAAATGGAGTCTTTGTGTGTGTGTGTGTGTGTGTGTGTGTGTGTGTGTGTTACCAGGGATTGAACTCAGGGTACTCAACCACTGAGCCACATCCTCAGCCCAATTTTTTTGTTTTTTTATTTAGAGACAAGGTCTCACTGAGTTGCTTGGCACCTCCCAGTTGCTGAGGCTGCCTTTGAGCTTGTGATTCTCCAGTCTCAGCCTCCCAAAGTGCTGGGATTATAGGCACGTGCCACCGTGCCCAGCTGGAGTCTTTTTTAACTAGCCTAAGTGAGAGAGCAGAGAGCTAAGTTAACTTCCTTATAGCAAATCTATGGCCAAGTATAAGGACTTCTTGGCCCCTCCCCTCTTAGCGCAAAATCTTTGTTCCTTGTCCCATCTACCCTTCCTGCTTGTGAAGATTAAAACAGTGGTCAGTAGACAGAGCCACAAGAAGGCTTGGAGGGGCCACCTGGCAGTTCTTGGGTCTAGTGGGAGGCACGTGTGTCCTAGCTGACAGTAGATATGCTCACTTGCCTATCTCATACCTTCTTGCCCCCCTTCTCCCATTGGGTGTGTTTTCACTCACAAGCTGCGGTCATAGGGCTGTAGCTCCTGCTTCCCTGAGGTGGGCACAATGGCCGGGTGGGGGATGGCTGCTGGGTGACCAGGGACACCAGAGCCCAGCATCAAGGATGGATGGGTAAACCTGGGAACAGGAAGAAAATTAATACTGAGCCAGAAATTATATTCAGACATACATGGAGGCCTCTGCACAGTAGACAAGGACGCACAGGAATAGATACCCCATCCCCACTGACCTGGACACAAGTATACAGAGATAACATACACATACCTGCTCCCAACACATTACAGAGAGACACTGCAGAAATCCACGTAGATGCCATTCGGGTGGTTACTAAATAGTCCCAAGTAGCTTTCAAATCTATTGTCGTCTTAACCACCCGCCACCACCAAGTCTGAAGAGCTGGGGGCTCAGCCATGGGCATCCTCACTCTCCCACTTGACCCCTTCCAGGGCCCTTCCCACACGCAGCCAGCATGACCTTTTAAACAAATGCTGAAATTTCCCCACTGCCCACAGAATAGAATTCAGATTTTTCCCCAGGTCTTGCACAGCCCTGCTTAAGCATCCATGCTGACATTTCTAGCTTCATCTCTACCCCATTTCTTGCCACTCTCCACCCATAGCCAAGCCCTGTTACTGTTGTTCCCTTTGTCCCTGTCAGGAAATGTTAACTCTTTCCATGAGGCTCTCCTTGACCCATCAGGCCTGCTTGCAGTCTCCTTGGGGCTTCCTGATTACCCACTGGCCCACTTAGCTGGTGCTATGTCTATACCTCTCACTCTGGGCTGTGAGCTCCAGTAGGGCTGGAAATGTCTGCTGAATTCCTTGCTGTTACATTCCTGACACCAGGTCTGTCACTGAGGGAATAAGCTAAATGAAGGGACATGTGTGCATTCACCTCCCATCTCACTTTTTTTAGAAAATACTTTTTAGTTGTCAGTGGACCTTTATTTTATTTATTGATATGCAATGCTGAGAATCAAACCCAGTGCCTTACACATGCTGGCAATTGCTCTATCACTGAGCTACAACTCTAGCCCCTCCCACCTCACTTTCTTGCTGTTCTATGGAGATCACTCTGCCCCTTGCTGCTTGCACAGGTGTGGGTTCCTTCAGCAGGCAGCACCCTGAAGGACAGAGGCTGGGGACACTTACATAGAAGGTGCTGCCTCAGCTTGGGCAGAGCTCACGGGATGCCCCAGTAGGGGTACAGAACAGAGGTGAGTGAACACACATCTGCACACTGGCTGAGCTATGCATGCACTGCTGTCCTGGCTGCTTTATTGCACATATGGCCTGGACTGGGGGTGAGGGTGGAGGCTCCTATACTACCACCAGTTTGCTGTCAGACATAGGGCAGCAGGGGGCTGCAGGATGACAGACAGACAGATGGACAAACAACTAACACGGGGTAAGCACTGGCCTGAGCATGGCCTTGTATGGGCACTTAAGCCTGGGCAACAGGAAGCAGGAGCCTGGCTGCAGGGATAGGGGACTCACCTGGGGTAGGGGGTGCCAGGGGCTGCGGTGGGGGCAGGGAAGTGCTGTCTATATCCGCAGGAAGGGGACAGGGGGTAGAGAGGAGGGCTGGGCCTGTGGTTGGGAGAGACAGCTGTTAGCAGTCTGGCTGCCAACCAGACATTGGGGGGGGCGGGGGTGCTTTTGTACCTTGCTTGGCCTGACCCATAGTCTGAAACAGATGGGCCTCTGCTGGGATTACTTCTAGCATCTGCCACCAGGGGGCAACTTGTGCTTCACCCTTCCCTTATTTCACTGGGCCAGATTGTGCTTAAGGGCTTGCACTGTTATCCTCCTCCTGGGACCCATCTTGGCAGGCTTCCTGGGACCCCCAGCCTACCTCCTAAATTTCTTTGATAATACAAGGCTGATACTTGTACAAGGGCTTCTGTATCCTCTACTGACACTGGATTGCTCTTCTGCCCCCATTTGCTTGCTTCAACTCTTGTTTATCCTTTGGGTCTTGTTTGGCTAAGTGACCCTTTTCCCCAAAAGCCCAGAGATCTCAAGCTGGATAAGGTGCCTCTATGGGCTCCTATATCCCCTAGTCAAAGCAATGCTAACAGTGCCCTGTAATTGCCTGGCTTCTTGCCTGAATCACCCACTAGGCAAACTGAGTTCGGAGAAGGCAAGGACCTAAGGATCAGACAGCTGAAGCAGTGCTTCCCTGTCATCCATAACCCTACCTGGCACACTGTAAGGTTCCATACAGAGCCTGGTAGCCAAGGGCTGCCTGGTGGGAGCCAAGAACATAGGGCTGTCCCTCCCTATGTCTAAAGACTCTCATTAGAGCCACAGTGGGTGAATAACCCTTCTAGGCTCAAGTCTCTTGGCCTTTTTTTTTTTTGGTACCAGGGCTTGAACTCAGAGGTACTCCACTGAGCCACATCCCCAGCTCTATTTTGTGTTTTATGTAGAGACAGGGTCTCACTGAGTTGCTTAGCGCCTCGCCGTTGCTGAGGCTGGCTTTGAACTCACAATTCTCCTGTCTCAGCCTCCCTAAGTGCTGGGATTACAGGCATGTGCCACCATGCCCCACTGTCTCTTGGCCTTTGAGCCACTGGCCTACAGGACTCTGAAGAGGCTAGCACAGAGATTTGCTTCTGTAGAGCCCTGGCCTGGCTTCTAAGCACTTTTTGGGGGGTGGGTACCAGGGTCAATTAACCACTGAGCCACATCCCCAGCCCTTGTTTTGTATTTTATTTAGAAACAGGGTCTCACTGAGTTCCTTAAGGCCTCACTGAGTTGCTGAGGCTGGCTCTGAACTCGTGATCCTCCTGCCTCAGCCTCCTGAGCCACTGGGATTACAGGCATGTATCACCACACCTCACCTAGGCACTCTCACCCCACCTTGATCCTGAGGATAGTCCTGATTTGTATTTATAATGGCACTTTGTCCAAAGAGAATCTGGAAATGAAGGAATGTGCTGAATGTGTTTATAGGGTAAGGGAAAAGGGGCATGCTGTGCCTTTGGCCTTCTCTATCCTTCCTGGGAAGCCAACCTTTCCTTCCAGTGGGTGACTGCTCTAGCCCAGATCTAGAGACCGGCCCAGGTAATGCTGTGGGTGACCCAGTTCGGGCTAAGGACAGATCCTTTGGCCTTGTGGTCCAGGCTGCTTCTCCTGGCCTTAGTATACCCTCCAAGCAGGCTGGTCAGGGGCCTGAGCTCAAGCAGGCGTCACAGGGACAAGGGGGAACTTGCTGTTCAAGCAGCTCAGCCACGGAAGAGACCAGCCAACAGCAGGCGTTGAGGCTAGTGGCAAATGTCCCCGTGCCCACCAGGCAGCTGAGAAGCAGCACCCTCTCTCCTCCCTGCTTAGGCCTACCTTTTTTCCTCACATACTCATAAGGCTCTGGAGGTCCCTAAGCAGTCCTGAGTTCCCCCATGATGGAGTGTTCAGGTTTCATAGGGCTGGAACCAACAGCCAGCTCTCTGGCCTCCCTACAGGAAATGGCAAGCTTCCTGGAGAGTGCCCTGGGCCAGGGAACCACAAGAACCCCTAGCCCAGAGCAGGTTGGGATACAATTGCTAGCCATCCTATGGTGTCTGTGAGGAGCATGGAAGGGCAGGCAATGTCCAACCAGCACACAGTGCTCCCTTCCCCTTCCCACTGGGCCCATACTCACCAGCTCACAGTGTGGGGGAGCTGTCCCATGCTGCTTGAGGTCAGAGAGTAGAAGCCAGAGAGGTCAGGGGTCTGCAGAGGCCTGTGAACTGCCATGGAGAGGGGCCAAGTAACTGGGCTAGCCTAATCTGGGGGTGACTTCAACAGTTCCTGCATCCTACAGCACCTCTCTTTGCTAGAAGTCCAGACAAACTGGTTTGTTTAGGACTATCCCAGTATGATAATAGTGGTCTTCTGACAGGCAAGGGAACCAAGGGCAGAGGGGTTGGGTGACTTGCCTAGCAGCACCAGTCGACCAGTAGGCAGTCACTCAGGAGGGAGTGGCCAGGCCTCACCACTCCCTGGGCCACTGAAGCTCTGTAGATGGAGCCTCCCTGCTGGGGGCTCTGCCTGGCTTTCTGAGCAGGAGGTAGGCCCTTGATCTAGAGGAACCTTACCTGGGGTGCTAGGGCTCCCCCCTACTAACCAGTCCCCTAGGTTTGAGTCAGCAGGTTTCCTACAGCTGACAATAGTGGATTTCAGAATGACTTTGGCTGAGGGGAGGTGAATCAGCCATCACAACCACCACTTTCCATTTTCTCACTGGGGGAGGATGGCTATACAGCCCATAGTGATCAACAGCTCATACCATCACTGGGACAGGCTTCTAACCCAACCTGAAGCTTTCACATTCTGACCTGGCACTACCTCCTCCAGCCCTCTGGTTCCCTCAGACTCCCCAGATCATCTTTCTGGCATTTTCTTTGGACCCTGGATTTGCACAGCCTCAGGTTCTCCCATTATAAAACAGAAGGCCTCAGACTTTTCTCATCAGACCATACCCATCCCAGGCCCATACCTTGTTTCTGGTTGATGTCCGCAGGTGCAGGTGTGGGGTGTGGGCTGCTGAAATGTTCATACAGAGGAGACAGTTGGGGGACACTGTGGGTTGGCTGATTGGCCTTGTTCTGAAAAATTAGGAGGACAGGTGAACCTGGGGAGTACTGAAGGAGAAAGTCATGGGGTAGGGGCACGCATATAGGCAGAGCTGCACTGAGCTGTGTGGGCAGCCCAACTGTCACAGAAGTGGTACTGGCCAAAACCACAGGCCTCAGGGAAGAGGGCATCCACCACTCAACCCACCCTGTGTCCAGCAGTACAGTCTTCCTCCCATTAGCCTCCACACTTTGCCCAAGCAGTCCCACCTCTTAGAAAGCCTCTTGGATTTTATGGGCACTCAGTTCCCAGAGGCATGTCTCACCTATCTGGAAAATCTTCCTAGCCTACCAGTCCCAGAGAATATCCGGCTTGTTTGAGAACCAGTGCCTTGTCTTATATAGGGCTACTCACGGCCACCAGCCCCAGGCAGCAGGGCTTGGAGCTTTTTCCTTCTCCCAGCCCCTAGACTGGGCATCCTGAGTCTAAAACTCAGGCCCACCTCAATGCTAACTAGATATGGTGACGCCAGGCAGGACCCCACTTTGGTCCCCTAACTCAAGAGAGGTGGGCCCACCTGCCCAGCCCCCTGCCTTCCGGTTTCCTCAGCACTGTTACTTTCCTCAGGACTCTCACTTTTCACACTAGGCGCGTAGCTCTTTGTCCTAAGATGACTCAGTCGGCAGGCTGGGGGAAAGGGCTCTCCACACAACCCAGCCACAGGGAGCCACTGCCATGCCCAAGGCCCAGCTCTGCATGTCCTCAGTGCACACCCACGCGCGCCAAAGCTCTGGAGACCCATCATCCAGTCAAGACTCAGCTTCCCACTCAGAAAGTTTCTGGGGATGCTGCTGGCTAAGACAGTACAGATGAGTGATCTCAGACCTGTGGCACAGAAAAAAGGGACATCTTTGGGGCAAGATAGTAATGAGAGGGTGGGGTGTCCTGTCCTCCTAGGGTAAAATTCCCCACTGGGTGAATTTAACCAGATTCTTTCAGATCTTCAGTTTCCTTTCCTGGTAATGGATGGGGCTTAGCATAGGTCCCTTGGCACTTATCTATTGGGAGTCCAGGGTAAGGATGAAGGGAAAGCTGGGTATGAACCCCATTATAACCAGGAAATGAAGCTCCCAGCTGGGCACAGCCTCCCACAGCTCTCAGCAACAGCCCCGGCCTGCCATCTGCTCCTGCATTCCTGCCTCCAGGCTATAAGCTGCTCCAGTTCTTCTGCCTCAGGCAGACAGGAGCTGATGTCCTGATAGATGGCCAGCAACAGGGAGAGAGGTAGGCTGGGGCAGGTGTGGGATGTGTGGACACATGCGATATCCTTCAGACACCGAGTGCCTACCACATGCCAGGCACTGTGCCAAGCACCTCGCAAGCCCAGTCTCATCCCTACTGGGGGGTGCATACAAACTACCACTTCTTTTTTTTTGGTACCGAGGATTGAACTCAGGGGCACTCGACCACTGAGCCACATCCCCAGCCCTATATTGTGTTTTTTTGAGATACAGGGTCTCACTGAGTTGCTTAGTGCCTCGCCATCGCTGAGGCTGGCTTTGAACTCGAGATTCTCCTGTCTCAGTCTCCCAAAGTGCACCCAGCTCAGGCTCCCACTTCTATCTAAATCCTCCCTCAACTACCAACTCATGTCTCACTCCCTTTTACAGAAACCTCAGCAGGCCTATCCTCTAGGTCTAAGCTCTCATTCTTCCTTCAACCCATTCTTCTACCAGACAACTAGTGGTTGTTGACCTGGATAGTATCCAGGTCCCCAATGACTTCCACGATTCTGAACTCACAGGTCAATTATGTCTTCATTTTACCTGATCTCAGCAGCAGACACAATTGGTTTCTCCCTCCTTTTTGCAGCCGAGTTCTTCACTTGGCTTTCAGAATGCCACATATTCGCCTAATTTCCCTCCAACCCCACAGGCCACTTTTTCTGACTCGCCATCCCCTTCTCTCCCAGGCTATCGCTGTAAACATCCTCATCCAATGACTGCACATTTCTATCTCCAGTCCCCACTTCTCATGGGACTCCACATTCCAGATGCCTATTCAACTCTGCTTAGAGGTCTAAAATGCCCCCAAACTCAACATATCCAAATCAGAACCTTTGGCTTTCTACCCCATAGTCTCCTCTCTCTTCCTCAGTTAATGACAATTCCATCCTTCATTACCTGAAGAGTTGCTCAGACCAGAAACCTTGGAGTCATCCTTGATTCTTCTCTTTCTCTCATACCCCATGACCAATTTTCTACCTTCAAAAATCTAGAATCTGCCAGGTGCAGTAGCATGCACCTGTAATCCCAGTTACTCATGAGGCTGAAGTAGGAGGATCGTAAATTCAAGGCCAACCTTGACAACTTAGCAAGACCCTGTCTCGAAACAAAAAGAGCTGGGAGAGCACCCCTGGATTCAATTTCTGCAAAAAAAAATAAAATAAATAAATCTAGACTCCAACAACTTTTTCCTTCTTCCCTGTCACCTGCCAGTCCAAGCTGTTGTCACTCCTCATCTGGACAACTGCAGCAGTCTCTTCCCTCTCCCTTTAGCCAGTCCTCCATCTAGCAGCCACATAAATCAGATAATGTCACTCATTGCCTAACGCCTCCAGTGGCCTCCCTAATTGTATTTCCTCACCTGGGGCCTGCATAGCTCTGTGTCATCAGGCCCCAGTTCCCTCTCTAACTCTAACATCTTCCACTCTCCTCCTCAATGACAGTACCCAGGATTTCCGATAGGTGCTTCAGCCTCCAGCATCCTTCTTCTTCTTCTTCTTTTTTTTTTTTTTTTTGGGGTACTGGAGATTGAACTCAGGGGTACTCAACCACTGAGCCACATCCCCAGCCCTATTTTGTGTTTTATGTAGAGACAGGGTCTCACTGAGTTGCTTAGCGCCTCGCCATTGCTGAGGCTGGCTTTGAACTCGCAATTCTCCTCAGCCTCCCTAAGTGCTGGGATTACAGGCTTGCGCCACCGCGCCTGGCTTCCAGCATCCTTCTTCATGATATGAAGTCAATTGGGAAGCAGAAGCTGAGGATTATTAAAGAAGCTTCCTAGAAATCCGTAACAGGTTCTCAGGACAGCACTAACCAGATGGTAGGCTTTGGCAGCTGAGGGTAGGGAAACTGGACATCAGGAACACTGGACCCTGGCAGAAAGCATTCCACCATTCACTGCCTAAAGGTACAAATGCCTGGAGCCTCAGCTCAGCAGGTGGGGTGACACCTCCACAGCTGCCACCAGAATCAGGAAGTTGTCAAGTCTACACTCCTGCTTCAGAGAAGGCGCTACCATCCAAACTTGGCTTTGGCTCCTTAACCCCCAGGACTGAGTAGGTCTGGATAGCTTAGAGGGAAACCTGGGTACGGACAGCTCTGACCCTGAAAAACCAAAGCTGAGTATAGACAGCTCTGACCCTGCCTGGGATCCAAGGTGCCAGCTTTAGGAAGATAGTCCTATGCACTCTGCCCATAGCCGTTGCAAGGCAGCTAGAAGGTGGCTTGCCCCGGGTCACAGCACAGGTCAGGATGGGCCTATGGAACCTCAGAGAATCCAGCTCAAACTATAGCTGCTGGCCTGCTATCCATGCATGTGACAAGGCAGTGGGGTCCATGCATGTGACAAGTTCTGGGGGAAATGGGTTTGTCCTATCTACCAGCTTTCTCTGGGAACTGGGAAAAGCCTCATTAAGCAGGAGCCTGCAGCCAAACCACAGAAGCGCTGGGTGGGCAGGGGTGGGGCAGAGAATTTGCTGGCAGCTGGGGTGGCCAGTCCTTTCCATGCTCATGCAAGCTGCCTCTAAGCCTCATTCCCCAGCCCCCTCCATACCTAGTGGTGGTAGCCAGGGGGAACCGTCTGGCACAGGGCCCCTTGCCCTCCTCAGTGGAACGTCCCGCTCCACGGCTCCAGCACAAGACTGTTCCAGGGCCAGACTTCCCAGACAACAAGGTGGGGTCACTTGGGCCCCTCGCTGCCTTATGTTAACATGCCTAGTCCCCAAGGGAAGGAGGCAGGCCTGGATGGACTGTCCCCACCAGGCCCTGAACACCTCCAAGAGCACCTCATCTCTCTTACTCTGAGAGCAAAGTACACAGGAAGTGCTTAGAGCATGGTGGGATGCATTAATACATGAGTAATTCAACTGCACCCTGTATTCTTCTCTCAGGATACCCCAGGTCCCTGTTCTTTGCCTTTACCTGAGCCCCCATGGCCTCTCCCACCAGCCTGTGGCATTCCAGGACAGGTCCAGGACTCAGACCCTAGGGTTATCTGAGAGCCACCCTTCAGTCCCCACCAGTACTATCCAGCCTTTGCTGGATGCCTGGACCCAGCTCACCCCGAGAAGAGTTGGTCCCTCCTGCTGCTAAGCTGCTTTTACTGCTCAGAGACTTCTCCCCACATCTGCTCAAGTCTATCATCCCAAAGGTACTGCTCCCTTTTGGGATACTTTCCTTAGCAGATGGCTAGAAATTCCTCATAGGGTACTCCAGCCTCTTTTTCTGCAGGTTGGAGCCAGGAAAGGGCCAAGGTAGTGCCAGGCAGAAGGAGGTGGAAATGGGGGACTCCTGAGGTAGGTGTCTGCTCTGGAGTCAATCTTGGGCCTGGCTGGGCTGCCCCTGCTTCCCCCCAATTTGCCTCCCCCCCACTTCCTGCAGGCTCAGGTGAAAAATAAACACAGTCGGCATTTTCCCTGCAGACCGCAGCGGTCTGCTGTGCTCACAGTCTGTGTGCATACTGAGAGCCCCTGCCACCACCAGCAGAGAAACTCCCTCGCCTCTGACGGTTGACTCTGAAAACCCCCAAACACTTGAGCCCCACAACACTTTCCCAGCGAAGAAAGTTGCCGTTTCCTCTGGGCTCAAGCCTGAGCGGGTAGAGGAGCATGCTTGGCCTAACCAGGCCCTCCCAAGAAGGCCTCCCTGTGGCAGGGACTGCAGGAGAAGAACCCCTCACCTACCAGGATCCATCAGCATGCGAGATCGTTCAGGGTATACAAATGATCTCCTACCCTATGCCAGGCAAGACTGAGGCCCAGAAGAGCATTTGCTAGTGACAGCTGAGTGCTGAGTGTTTACCATGTGCCAGGCCCAGTCCTGAGCACCTAAGAGTTTAACTCAGATACTCCTAAAACAACCTGACATGGGTAATTACTATTCCCATTTGACTAATAAAGAAACTGAACTGCAAGCTCCCACGGCTAGTAAGTGGCAGAGCTAGGATGTCATCTGCCCTGCTGGGGCCCTGTTATTGTGAACAGAACAAGTTAGGGGTGAGGCAGTGCACGGGGCGCTGTACTAGTCCTAAAGCTAGTGCTCTAGTGCCTGAGCCAGTGCCTCCCTGACCCTAAAACTACTCTTGCAGGTCTGGGACCTCTGGGACGGGTTCTGGCCATACTGTCTGCCAGGGCTACTGGCACTGGGAGCCTATCTGATGGTGATAGTTGGACATGGCCCCAAGGTCCTGGCCATCACACCCGTTATGCTGGCCTGCTCCTCTCCTGCCCAGGTACCCAGCTCTTCTGGTGCCTGAGCACCATTACCCCCCAGTGTCTCCCACCCCCAACAACTTTCCATACTTCCTCCTCCTTGCTAGGCTGGCTCCTTATCCTGACCTCTGTCACCCCTATGGAAAAGCCTGTGGCCTAGTAGGGGTGCCTTCAGCTTGCTTGCCAGACACCTCTGCTGTCCAGGCTCTGTACTCAGCAGACATTCACTGAAGATTTGTGGGATGAAGGCCTTTAGAATTCTCAGTGTCCCCTAGACCTTCTGCATGCCCCTACCCACTCATCTGCCACTGAGCTGTGACTTCAAGTCCTTCAAGCCCCTCAGGCAAAAGGCTGTTCTTGATGCCTGCCATGGAGCTGGGGAAGAGGCCCTTGGGGGAAAAGCCTGTAGAAGGAATGGCAAAGCCACACCTCAGGCCTCGTGCTCCTTCCAGGCAGACACTGACTAGACAGAAGAGTGGGTATTGCTATGGTTATTGTTCTGCTTGGCAAGCGCAGAGGTAAAGCTGAGTAATATAAATGCCAAATGTGTCAACCTACGGGAGGATGGCATTCTATATTCCCGTTTCATGTGGGAAGTGAGGTTTGGGGAGGTAAGAAAGTTGCCTGTTTCATAGAGCCCTCCATCCCAAGTGCCCGCCTGTTCTGAGTTCTCAGGGTCTTCAAGGATGCCAGAGAGCCACACCCTCTGCTCTGCCCTGCTCTTGCTCCATGCTTCAGCCACGGAGGACCACTGGTCCCAGGGGCCATGCTGTGACCTCTGCTAGGGGTACTCTTTCCCAACTCATCTTGGCCAATTTCTATTCATCTTGCAGGCCTCACATAAATGAGATTTTTTTCTGGAAGCCTTTCCTATCCTCTTGTCTGAGAGTCCTCTGCTAGACCCCCACTGCAACACTGACCACACCTTGCTGTAGTTGCTTCTGTTCTTGTCTGCCTCCTGCCCCTCCTGAGGTCTGGGACTAGGCCTGTATTGTGTTTATTGAAAGAATTAATGCTGAGCCCTCAAGGCTGGGTCTAATAGTGTGGAGGCATGGGGGCTGGGGTGGTTTTTAGGGAAACATGGCAGCACTAGGTAAAGCATTCTAGCTGGGGCTGGGCACAGTGTCACAAAAACACAAAGGTTTGGAGGCTGGGAGAAGCTTGGATCACTGTTTATGGCCAGGGGACATCCCTAGGCACTCAAGACCCCTTGGTCTTCTCCCCATCCCCACTGCTTCTGGGAGTTAGAATGACCAGTCAAAGGCCGGACAGCCACTAGTTCATCCAGTGCCTATGTACAAATCAGAAAATGCCCCTTCGTGTGGAGAGACACCAGAATCATGCTAGGGCACCTAGCTCAGGAACGGTGCAGACTGATTTCCCCCTCGGCCCAGCTCCCCTGGGTACCCCGAGAGGAATGAGGCTCCAGGAACTGGCCCTGATCAGCTCCAGGCCTGCCAGGCAGCCCTATAGCCCTCCCAGGCCTCTGTGTCTAGACTTGGAAAGCCACCATCAAGAACCAGTGGTGCTTAAATGCTCCAGTCCAGCTAGTTGCTGAGTGGGATGCTCCCTGAGGCCTGGGCTCATGAGAATGAACTTCATAGAAGGTGGCGGGTCCCCTAAATCTTCAAAAGGGCCTTAATTTGTGTGCTCCTACAGACCCCACCTCTGCTGATACACCCCAGCGGGGCTTGGAAGGCCAGGCTGGAAGAGCCCTCGCTCATGCTCTTTTATCCCCAGCCCCCGCTCCAGGCCCTGCTGCCCAGGACATGGTGCTCCAGAGGACGGCCCGAAAGCTTCTCGCCTACAACACGCTGGACGCCCTGTGCCAGACGCCCACCAGAGCACAGAGCCGTGGCCATGTGACCAGCTGACCTGGAAGGGCTGGGGGATGGCTAGGCTGCACCCTCCTGGACCAGGAGGCTTCAGTCCCACCTGCTGACAAGGCTGTTGCCATAGTTACAGGGCCCTGCCAGGTGCGTGTGGCCAGTCCACCAGCCGCCTGGCCTTGACATCAGATAACAGGGCCTGCCACGGCAGAAGTGAGGACTAGAGTCCCTACAAGGAGCATTGGCAAAACCACAGGCCAGTTCTAGCCCCGCCTAGCCCCGAGGCACCCTCAGAGCTAGCTGAACCCTGCTGAGCTGCCTGGCCTGGCCCATGGCCTCTCGTGGTTTCTATGCATTCGTTTACTTGCGTTTTCCTTCCTCCTCTTTGAGGTGAACGCCCCTCAGGACAGGATGTTTTTAGAGGAAAATATAAGCTTCCGGGAGCTGCTGCAGCTGAGCTGCTAGTTGATGCTAACAACATGCTGTTTGGGGATTCTGCAGCAGCCCAGCACTGGGCATCCCCCTAGCCCAAGTGATCACTCACCCAGTTCCTCCTCAGTACCCCACCATCCAGGAGACCACCATGGACTAAGGCCAGCCAGAACACCGCCTCAGCACAGCCTCACCTGAGGGAAAGGAAGGGGCAGCAGGCAAAGGAACCAGGGCTCTGGAGGGAGGCATTGAAGCAGTTCAGAGGCTTTGTATCCCTGGGGGCAAAACTGAAGGTTTTGCAGAAAGTTTTGCTTTGCAGAAAAGGCAAGAAGAGAACAGCAGAGGCACAGACTTAGAGATGGTGATCCCACCAGTAAGGGTCTGCTGAGTGTCCAGCAGTCTACAGTGCTCCACCACACTCTGGAATCCCTCCAGTGTTCCCAACTTTGCACTTTGCTGTGCAAATTTTGCAGATGAAGAGGGTGAAGCAAAGAGAGGTTAAATTATCCTCTTACAGAGTCTGGCTTGTGCCCTTCCCACTCTGTGTGCAGATGGATGTTGGGTGGGAAGCCACTAGAAGCTGAGGAGGCTCTTGCCAGGGCTTATCCAGAAGCATTAGTGTACTGTCTAGGACTGAGAGCCAGAAAAGCCCAGACAAGACCCAGAAAGACATGGACTGAGGAAGACTGTTAGCAATGGCTCAAGGGTGGGAAGGAGGGAACCTGGAAATCTGCCCAGCCTCAACTCTGCTTTCTTGCCCATTCCATCTAGCCAGCCTCTGAGAAGCAAGAACAAAACAGGGGTCTACAGGTCACATGTACTGTTCAACTGCATCTTCTACCCAAAGAGGACAATTCTACCCTGAGGCCACGTCTGGAAGTTCACTTGGGTGTAACCCTTGCAGCTACTGCCAGTTATGGGCCTTGGGGCTCTGAATGGACTCAGTCTAGCAGTTTATCCACAGGGGAAAAAGGCAAGGTGTGGAGAGAAGCAGCTGGAGGCTTCTGGCCTCAGAAAGCTCCCATCCCGGCGCCCCCTCTCGCAAAGGGCTCACACCCAAGAAGAGGGAGGGGGGCTAGGCTGCTCCAACTGCCATAGGGGCCATCTGAGGCACCGCCCCTAATGTGGCTGAGTTAGGGAATTCACACAAACCACACCAAACAGCTTTTCCAGATGCACACCCGGTATAACAGTGTATAGCTATAGGGGAGCAGGTGAAATGCCAAACTCCTGAGGTGAGGAGTGGGAAGGAATGGGATGGAGGAGCCAGGAACACAGATGTCTTTGTTCAAATCCCTCCTCTAGCACTTACAAGGTGCGGCGCAAGTCTTTCCACACCGGCAGCTCCTGGGTCTATAAGTGTCCATTACCTCATGGGGTTGTGGTGAGGGGAGATGAGTTAATATTTGTGTGTGCTAATATTTTGTGTGTGTGCTTGTCTAAAAGCAAACTAAAAGCAAAGGAAAAAATAAGAAAAAGCAAGCATGTCCGTAGATAAAGACTTTTTAGGAAAGCCAAATTTGTGCCAGGTCAGGACTGCTGGCCCTTGGTTTCCTTTGGACAGCAGCCTGATTACCATTGGGCCAGATTGCTGAGCTCCTGACAGGCCTGTGATGCCAGAGGTAGGGAGTGGGAGGCAGCGGGAGAAGAATCTACCCTCAAAACACCCCAGTGAGGCTGGCGGGCAGCTCTGGCTCCCAAGCAGCTTTCCTCTGGGTGTCACAGCCATGCCCTGGGACTCCCTCTGCTTCCTCAGTCTAGCCATATGCAGTGACTCAGGGCCTATGAAACCCACTAGCCCAACCTGGGCTGTATAGAAGGGGGCAGGAGGTTGGGCCCAGAGAGGTCTAGCAGCAAACTCTGGGCTGAGTCAGGACCAAAGCTGGAGAAAAGAAAGAACCCATGATAGGCAGTCCCTAACCATGTTTCAAACCTGAATCAATCTTAAAGGCCATTTATAAACACTTTTAAACATGGCATTTCTTCTAGAAGCCCCAGGCTCCTGCCTCCCAACTGAAAAAGGCAGCTCTCCCAGTTCTGCAAGGTCTCCCAGAAAGGGTCATATGCAGAGCTAGGTCACCCGAGGAGGGCAATGAAAAGCCAAGTCTTTCTTTGGGGCCGGCGGGACCAACTCATGAACCCAGCAGTTCACGGGGTTAACTAACACTCAGCTCCTTAGCCTGCAATGCTCTCACCAGCAAACAAGCTAAAGCCGATACAGTAGAGCAGCAAGGAACATGGGCTCCTTGGATAGAAGATACCCAAGTCCAAATCCTGACTTTTCTGGGTTCTAGCATGTTCTTAACCTCTCTAGAGCCTCAGTTTCCCCATCTGAAGAATGGGGCTAATGAAAGTAGTAATTTTCTCAGCTTCTGGCACAGGCCTGGCACAGAGGAAGTTCTAGATATGAGTTATTGTGGCTGTTGTTCTTTCAACCACTGTTTACTGAGCACCTCCTACAACCAGGCCCCGTACTGGGCACTGAGAATCTAGTGATGAAAGGAACAGATGTAGTCCTGAACCTCCAGATCCTCTCCAGCCCTTTCTGATCCAAATTATCATCCCAGAAAGCTCTCACTTTAACATGGCCACCAACCCTTGTGGCCTCTATTTTCCCCACTTCATCTGTTCCCACATCTCCACCCACACGGTTGCCCACCACAGCTGGGCAGTTCCCAGGGCCGCACACTGCTTCAAAGCCTACCAGCAAGCTCTGGGGTGGCTGCCACAGCCAAGCACACACCAAGTGGCCAGCCCCCCTGGACCCGGGCTGTACCCAGCAGAGATCTCACTGCAGCCACAGCCCTCTCCACAGGGTGCCTCTTAGCATCTGAGGGCCCACCCACCCTCTGCCTGCCTGGCCACCAAACCAGCCACAGAGCCATCTGATTTGAATGAAACTTCAAACTTAATGACTTTCATGCTGGTTATTTAAAACGCAATGTAATTTTCTTAAACACCCTATTATTTCCTTTGATAGCTACAAAGCTTCCCCCAATCCCATAAGCATGTTTATTTTTAGGGAAAAGAGTGGTTTGCAGTTGGTCTCAGAGTCATAGGGAGAGAGAACCCACAGAAAGCAGGGCAAAGAGTCAGCCTTGGCAGCCCAGAGGCCCTCCTGCTTGCAGACTCTCCACCAGACACCAGGGGACCAGGGAGGCCCTGCCCTTCTCTCACCAACACATCAGCCAGTGGCCCTCTTGTCCCCCACAAGTAAGTGTAAAGATGATCTGGTCCCCTTCCCATGCTTCCCTCAATGCTGCTGGGCCTGGGTATTGTCATCTGTAGGGTGCTTCCACTCGCTTCCCAAGGCATCTCCTTCCGACGGGCATTCTAGGCACGGACATATCTGGGGAAGGGTCTTGAGGCTACCACCACACCCTCAGCAGCCTCCTCTTGGCTCCTCCAGACATTCTGCTCTGGGTGAGGCCTCAAGGCCTGGAGCCTCGACCAGCTGGGTGAGATCTGTGCCCTGATAAGGCAGCCTGAGGCAGTGGCTGCCCACACTGGGTGGGTGGGTGTGGCCCTGCCAGTCGGGGCTCCCTGGCAAGGGAGATGGCTTGGTGGTGGGTGTGCGTGCATAGGTCAGCTGAGCTCCACCAATGTGGGGCGTCCTCTGGGAGCGGCTATTTTTAGGCTCCAAGCTTTCATGTGGCCAAATGATGTGGAGTTTACAAAGCATCGGTAATGCGTTTCAGATGGCGGCCCAGCAGGCCAGGAGGCTGGGCCCGCTGCCACCAGAGCCAGGTCAGAGTTACTCAGAGTCCCCACACTGGACTCCCATCACCTGTCCCTCCCTCTGCATGGCCGCTGTGGCATGATGGGGAGACTAGCCTTGGTGTGGTCCCTGCAATGCCCAGCTAATACTACCTGAGGCCAGGGTGACCAACAGGCGTCTCCAGCCCACCTTCGGAACAAACCTCAGAAATCCCCATGGGCAGGTGTGCCCACACACAGTAGAGGAGGAAACTGAGACCTAGAGAGATGAGACCATTTGCTAGAGGTCACACAGAGGAGAGGAGGTACCTTCCTTCCCCAGCATAGTCCCCTACTCCATGGGAAAACTGGCATTTGCAGGGAGGGGTGATTTGCCACCACTGGCACCAGGCCAGCTCAGACATGGTGGGGTAGGGGGCAGCCCATACTGAGTTAATTCCCAAGCACACAGCCCTGTTTCCCAGGGCCACGTTCTGCCCACCCATGCTTGCAGCCTTCGCTATACACACGTCATTTGGAAGCAGACAGTGTGGGGCCCAGACAGAGAGCTCCCTTGCCCTTGGAGAGAGCTGTCTGTTTTAAAGGGGGGAGAGGGGTAAGGGGGGGAAGGAGGAAGCTTATTTGGCAGCGCGTCTGCTTCCTCTGATCTCCAGGGAGTTCTGGCTGTGGAGGCAGGGCTGTGGAGCACAGGCTGTGTCACCAGGCTCGCTCTGGGCTCTGAAGCAGTCTGTGGGTGCAGCTCAGCAGACAGTCTCCATGGGTGGGACAGCCTCCTGGCAGGGAAGCACCAGGCTCATACCCCTCCTAGCTGTGCCCCAGGCCAGGGCGAGGCCCCCTATTCAGCAAGATGGACACCCTCCATTTACTGGGGGACTGAGCCACAAGAAGCTCCAAGTTCTAGCTGGACCAGGGGCAGGGAGCGGGTGCAAAACCTCTGACAAGACAAACCATCCAGGCTGCAGGCTGCTGGCAGGGTGGGGCTGACACGGGCCACACCTTTTTAAGGGAGGGAGATGGTTTCCCAGGTCCAAACCTCAAGCATGACAGGTCTTTGAGATGAAGCAGCTAAGTGTCTGAAGAAGCAGCTGAGTTCTCAGAGATCTTCTCCAGACCCTGGTGATCTCAGAGCCCTGGAGGAAATGTGGGGCAGAGATGCTTTCTGCACCCTGAAGGGCCTAAGCAAGCAAGCCACTGACCTCTGGGGACCAAACCCCTGTAAACAGGGGACCAAACCCCTGCACTCAAATGAAATAACAGAAAAATGGCGCTGCACTTTGAGGTGGCATTCTTTCCTTAAATAGCCGCACCTTGGGTCTCCCCAGCCCAAGGCTGCCCCTCCCTTGGCTCTGCTCTCATTCCCTCAATCACCCCTGCCCCTCCTGGCACCCTGCCCTAGCTGCCTCTCTGGCCCTCCATGTCCAACTCAGCCTATCTGCAGTGGACACCGCCCTGCCCTTTGGGATGCCAACATACTGCACGTGCCCACCAGCCTCTTCCAGGCTCTGCAACCAGAACTGCTGGGCACTGGCTCACATGCTGGGGCCTTAGTGCCGACCTTTCCAGCCTCACTTCATGGCCCTCTTAGAACCTGAGCTTGGGACTGCACTCCAGGAACCAGGAACACACTCATCTCTGCCTCTCACCTGCTTTGCTCAGCTTCCACCCAGAGTGTTCTGCCACTCTTGGCTGCATGAGCTGCTCCCACGCCCCCTCCTGCTCCTCTGTGCCCTATATACAGCTCAAGCAGTACTGCAGGGCCAACATGAGGACCCCAGGGAGGGCTCCTCGCCTTGCCAAGACTGAGGTCTGGGAGGGCAGGCGCAGCCTCCCCTTGGGCAGAACCAGGCCAGGTACACAGAAGGGGTTCAAAAATACAGTCTGGAGCCGGGCGCGGTGGTGCAAGCCTGTAATCCCAGCACTTAGGGAGGCTGAGACAGGAGAATCGCAAGTTCAAAGCCAGCCTCAGCAATGGCGAGGTGCTAAGCAACTCAGTGAGACCCTGTCTCTACATAAAACACAAAATAGGGCTGGGGATGTGGCTCAGTGGTCGAGTGCCCCTGAGTTCAATCCCCGGTACCAAAAAAAAAAAAAAAATACAGTCTGGACTCAAGATTCTAGCAGGCTCTTGGCAGAGCCCAGCTAAGAACCTGAGGGCCAGGTAGGCTGATGGTGACCCCTGGGGGAGCTGACTGCTGGGCAGGAAAGGGAAGCAGCGAGGGCTCTGGTCCAGCCTGAGCTTCAGCAGCACTGGAGCTTGAGTTCTTTATGCATTGTTAGTCCTCCAGCAGTCGCCTGTACATGGGTACACGTACACTGTGCCATGCCAGTCACCCAAGGAGGGTGAAACTCTCATTAGCCTCATTTTCAGATGAGGAAACTAAGGCCCAGAGGACTAACTTTCCCAGGGCCACACAGCCAGAGTAGCAGATACAGTAATAGACTAAATGCTCTCCTTCCCCTCTACTCCTCGAAGGGGCCTTGACAAACCGCGTTCCCTGATCTGGCCTCACTCTCTCCACCTGCAAAAAAGAGGTTGTTCCTCGAGGATTTGTGCACTGTTGGGTGGGGGGTGCTCCTGTGACCTGATAAAACACCTGTTTCTTCCAACACAGCCTTGTTTGTACACCATGGCAGGAAGCACTAGTCATAAGGTGTGAGGGGGTGTGACTCTCTGGCTTTGGGACCGCAGCAGCCGGAGGGGGCTCAGAGGGGCTGCAGCTCTACTTGCCTCTCAAGAGGCTCTGGGCCCACCCCTGACCCTGCCTGACCTCAGCAGTTATGTGATTTTCTTTCTTTTTCTTTTTTTGGTAGCAGGGATTGAACCAGGGTGCTTAACCACTAGCAACATCCCCAGCTCTTTTGTGTATTTTATTTAGAGACAGGGTCTCAGTGAGTTACTTAGGGTCTCACTAATTTGCTTAGTCTGGCTTTGAACTCACGATCCTCCTGCCTCAGCCTCTGGAGCCACTGGGAATACAGATGTGTGCCACCGTGCCCAGTTAATTATGTGATTTTAAACCAGCACCCCTGAATCTCTGCTTATAGCTCAGCTCAACCTCCCTTCTTACAGAGGCAGGGAATGGACTGTGTTCTCAGGAGTCCCAGAAGGGGCCATGTTCAATCCTTTTTTTTTTTGGTATGGAGGATTAAGCCCAGGGGCACTCTACCATTGAGCCATATCCCCAACCCTTTTTATTTTTTTGAGACAGGGGTCTTGCTAGGTTGCTTAGGGCCTCACTAAATTGCTGATACTTGCCTCGAATTCCCAAATCACTGGGATTACAGGCATGCACCACCACGCTGGGCTTCAACCCTCCCTCTTAATTCCACTCACACCCAAGTCTCGGCAGCTGGGGAGGTAGGCAGAACTGGTGTGAAGATGTTTCATTTGCTGGCTGTGGAAACCAGTTCACTGGAACCCAGGAAGAGCTGGGAACTGAGTCCTAACAACCAATCTGGGACTCTTTGTCAGCCCTGGGGCCCTGGGAATGCCTCCTCTGCCCTGCTGAGCTAGCTCGCCCTACCCTTCCAAAGGAGTCAACAGGCTGCCCTAAAGTTTTAGCTGTTCCTCCCTGCCCCTGTGGACAAGGTGGAGCAGGAAGCCTGGCTCTCACCAGGGTCTGCAGGACAGGCCTTCTTCATGGGGCTTCCCTGGCCCTGGCAGGCAGGAGTGGGGTGGAAGTACAGTCCCAGCTTGGAAGCAGCAGAGGAGGGTCTGCAGACTGTCCAGATCCTACAGCCAATCCCACACAGCCTTTTGAGTCAGGAAAAAAATGCACTTCAAAATAAACTGAAGTCCCACTATCCATCACAGACTTAATGAAGAGCGACAAAGACAAGACTCCATATCAGTCATGCTTAGGCACTACAAGGGCTAGGGAACCATCTCGGGCTTGTAACCCACGGAGAACAAGGGCAACAGGGCCGCAGAACACTGTGATTGTTCCTGCTTCTTGACCCCATCATTCTCGTGTGATATTATGCTCCAGGAAAATAAAACAAACTAAGAAGTAGTTTGTATAGAGCCTCATCCTCCTGATAAAGAAGGTGGCCTGTGAGTGAGCCAGGAGCCACAGGAGGGATGCTATGAATAACGATGATGTGCACAGGCAGTGCTGGGAGCCTGCACCTCACACCAGGGAAAGCATCACAGCAAGAATACCAGGGTGCACACAGGGATGACTATGTGGGCAAAGGTCCAAGGGCAGCTCCAGGCTAATGACCATAAGGATCTTCTTCCTTTTTATTCTTACAAAACAGCTTCAACTCCTCATACCTCGTATAAGGGTTTTAAAGGGATGAGGAAGGGGAGTTTCTTTCTGATAAATTTTTGGGGTTGTGAAAGGAGATTCTCAGGATGGAGCAAGTGGCTATGGTTCCACGTTGGCCCCAGGGATAGGAATTCCCCTCTCAAGAATCCCTGGGTGAGATCAGGCAGCGAGTAGGGGACCTGTACACCTGAGTCCCCAGACCCAGGGTTCAGACTCCTGTAGCCCAAAATGGAGATATAGCTCTCCAGATGGGGATCCACATGGGACCTTACCACTAAGCCACCAATAGCCCCCATGAGAGCTAGGATAGCAAGGGAGAAGAGATCAATCATGGACAAAGCCTGTCCCCACCCAGCCCAGGCCATGCTGGCAACTCCTGGGCATTTCTCTGGCAAAGGTGCTAATCCTCACTGCAAAAATCTGGAAGGGAGGCTCAGTAACCCATTGTAAAGATGCGGAAAACAAGGCCCAGGATGCTTCTGCAGACAAGCTATCTTTGGCTAAGCATGGTGAGTGTGTTGTAAAGCTGTACTAACTACATTATCCAGAAGAGCTGGCAGGATGGACAAGGCGGCCAAAGCACAGAGGCAGGATGAGGGAGGGTCCCGCTTGGATGGCTGGAGGAGACATCTGAATTAAGCCCCTAATGAGGATTAAGAAGGTGGGTGGCGGGCTGGGGTTGTGGCTCAGTGGTACAGCGCTTGCCTCACATGCGTGAGGCACTAGGTTCGAATCTTAGCAGCACATATAAATAAATAAAATAAGTAAAGATCCATCAACTACTAAAAAAAATATTAAAAAAAAAAGAAGAAGGTGGGCGGCACCTATGCCAAGAGCTGGAGAAGAGAACTGCAAGCTGAGGGAACAAAGGTAAAGGTCCTGAGGAGGGAAGAGCTTGCCAGGTATAAAACCCCCCAGGACAGAGGAGCTGCTGTAAGTGAGAGGAAGGAGGTGGTGGCTGGAGGCACCGGCCACACAGACACTCAGACTGTGGTGAGTGGTTTGGACTTTCCTCCAAGAGCAATGCGAAAGGCCCTGGAGTTTAATCAGGTGAGAGACGTGATCTGATTTGTTTTTAAAGGACCCCTCTGGGGCTGGGATTGTGGCTCAGTGGTAGAGCGCTTGCCTCGCATGCATGAGGCACTGGGTTCGATCCTCAGCACCACATACAAATAAATAAAATAAAGATATTGTGTCCATCTACAACCAAAAAAAAATTTTTTTTAAATAAAGGACCCCTCTGGCTGCTATGTAGAGTTTGGACTGTGGGTTAGCGGGGCAGATGGACCCTGGAGGAGGCTACTGTGCCATCTGGGTGGGAGATAGTGATGGCTGAGGGTGGTGGCAGGTGAAGTAGAAGATCTGAGATGCACCGAGGAGCATGCCAGCCCCTTCTTTATCTGTTGGACAACCTGCAGCCCTCAGCATGCTGCTCAGGGGACCCTGGTTCACAGCCCAAGCTGAGGCCAGCTCCATCCAGGACACTCTCAGCTGAGCCTAGTTGACAGTACTTTTCCAGACAAGACCTGGCTGAATTTATTCATCTGTCCCCTCTGCTCAGCTAGGCACTCTCAGAGCACAGCCTGGTTCTGGTCATCTGGGTTCCCAGAACCTGGTAGCAGCCTGGTGTCAGACTTCTTTCTCACAGGCCTCACTCCAACCTGGGCTGGTGCTCAACCACTACTAATGTCCCAGCAAGCCCACTGCGCCCCTCTGTTGGGGTGGAGGGCTGGGTGGTGTTCCTACACCTTCTCTCTGCACAGCTCCCCAGACAGGGGGAGCATGTGTCAGCTGCATTTCTGTCCTCTCAAACCCTCACCTCTTGCTTCCTCAGGGCTTGATCCCACGACCCTCACCTGGACCTCAATCCTGGGATTCAGTGGTGAGCCCTATGGCCCGGGGCCCACACCTAAGTCCACCACCTCCCTGGTGCCCCTCACACTAGAGCTGCCATTTGATCCCCGGGCTGGAAGGATGCCCAGGTACTAGGATGGGATCAGGGACAGGGAGAGTGGCCTAAGCCTCCGCAACAGCCAAAAGCCACAACCTTTTTTTTTTTTGTTCTCATTCGCATTCTATAAATGCACTATTTTTAAAAAATTTTTTTTGGGGCTGGGGCTATAGCTCAGTGGTAGAGCGCTCGCCTCGCATGCGTGAGTCACTGGGTTCGATCCTCAGTACCACATAAAAATAAATCAATAAAATAAAGATATTAGCATCCATCTACAACTAAAAAAATATTTAAAAAAATTTTTTTTTGTTTAGTTGTAGTTGGACATAATACCTTTATTTCATTTTATTTTTATATGGTGCTGAGGATCAAATCCAGGGCCTCGCACGTGCTAGGTAAGCACTCTACTGCTGAGACACAACCCCAGCCCTAAAATGCACTATTTTAAAATGTACAATTCAGTGGCTTTTCATATATTCACAAGGTTGTGCATTTGCTACCACCACCTAATTCCAGAATGGATTCATCACCCCAGAGAGAAACCCCATGCCCACTGGCAGTCACTTCCCACTCTCCCTTTCTCTCAGCCCCTGGCAACTACTATTCTTTCTGTCTCTATGGATCTGTCAATTCTGGGTATTTCATTTACATGGCAAAAGGCTCAGAATCCCTCTAAGCCACAGACTCCAAGAGGAACCTGTAGAAGGGGCCACACAGCAATGCTGCCTCATATCCTTGTTGGATATAACCAGACTGGCAGTCTTGTACATCTAATCGCCTGAGTTTACCTAGGAAATAATGCCTTACTATATTAATTTCAGAATCCCCTCAGAGTCTGGCCCGGGACCAGCTCACTACCCTACTTCCCCACTCCAACTCCATCCCAGGTCTCAGAACTGAGAAGAAAAAAACAAAACACACACACACACACAAAGAAACAATAGTAATGGGCTAGACCAGTAACTGCCTGCAAGCCTATATTAGATGCCTCACAAACAACTTTCACAGAAAAGCTTTGACTTAACTTCCTCCTCCCCCAAACAAAGCTTCAAAGAAGTCAAATACCAAAAAGCAACTTTTTTGGAAAAAAGTGTCTCTGCCCCATGGCAGCTGGCTGTCAGTTGGGCATTTAGCTCCTGGCAAGTTTTGAGTCTGCTTATTTGGAGGCTTTCAAACATGGTAGCCACATGAGCATCTCACCCACATGAGTGGAGATGGTCCCTGGTGTGGGTTTGCCCTGCTATCTATGGAAGTCTAGTGATTCATCTTGAACATCTTACATCTTGAGCACAATTTTTGTTTGTTTGTTTTTTGGGCACCAAGAATTGAACTCAGGGGCACTTGACCACTGAGCCACATCCCAGCCCTATTTAATATTTTATTTAAAAACAGGGTCTCACTGAGTTGCTTAGCACCTCACTTTTGCTGAGGCTGGCTTTGAACTCATGATCCTCCTGCCTCAGCCTCTTGAGCCACTGGGATTATAGGTAAGCACCACTGCACTCAGCTTAAGCACAATTTTTTTTTTAAATGTTTATTTTTTAGTTGTAGGTGGACACAATATCTTTATTTTATTTTTATGTGGTGCTGAGGATCGAACCCAGTGCCTCCCGCGTGCTAGGCGAGCACGCAACCACTGCACCATAACCCCAGCCCAAGCACAATTTTTTTAAAAATATTTTTTAAGTTTTCAATGGATCTTTATTTTATTTATTTATATGGCACTGAGGATTGAACCCAGTGCCTCACACATGCTAGGTGAGCGCTCTGGTACTGAGCCACAACCCTAGACCCTTGAGCACAATTTTTGACCACCTACATGTCCTCAGAGAGGGCTGAGCAAAAGGTGAGGGGACCTAGTTCTAAGGCTTGTGGACAGGGCTTGGTAGCATATTGTCTGTCCCCTTACAGATGGGCTTGGTAAAGGACCAGCTTTGGAAAAACCTCCCAGGGCAATTTTTCCTCAGGGCCCTTTCTAGATCTCCCAACCAACTAAAAAAGACTTTTTTCCTGACCCCGGGCACATGAACTCTTTTTTGTTTGTTTGGGGACTGAACCCAGAGGCGCTTTACCACTGAGCCACATCCCCAGCCCTTTTTATTTTTCTTTTGAGACAGGGTCTCATTAAGTTACTGGGGACCTCTCTAAGTTGATGAAGTTGGCCTCAAACTTGTGATCCTCCTGCATAAACCTCCCAAGTCACTGGGATTATAGGCACACACCACCACACCCGGCCAGACATTTAAACTTTGAATCAGATGATAAATGTGCTCCCAAAATATGGAGCCAATCTCTTTTGCTTTGTAAAACCCAACCATATCGAAGTGTCCATACAACTATCTGCATAAAACCAACTACTTTTACTTGCTATGTGTTATAACTATCAAGTTTGCTTAAAACAAGCATATTTCCTCACCCAGTGTTACTCTAGCACAAGCCCCTGCCTCTGTCCTTGTCCTCAGCCCCACAGAGCAGCTGAGGCCAGGACATAGAAATTCACTGACAGAGCCTGTCTTCCCATGTTCCCAGAAACCAGCAGTGGGGGCAGCAGCTGGCGGGGAGGAGGGTAGTACAGGGTGCAATGCACAGACAAACATCTGCCGCAGCTTGGGAAAAAACTGGAAGCTAAAAAATATATGCCCCAGGCTAGGTGAGTGGTGCTGATTCTGACTGTGGGAGTCCACCCTCTGCCCACTCTTTGACCAGTGTAAACCAAAAGACACCAAATGGTCTCATCACCCACACCTTTATAGCAGAATGAGGCCCGTCCTGCTCTGGATACTCTCTGCCACTTGCCCACACTGTGAGAGGAACCACTGCCTTCTCCCTGCTCTGCCAGTCCTGGGAGCTAGCCCGGCTAGAAAGGTTCTTGGGCCTAGGTCTCTTGTTCAGTCACAGTTACCATGGTGACTGTAGCCCCAGTCCAAGCAATGGAGGCCAGTGGTTGAAAATGGTGGGTTATGTCAACTGGCCCCAAATCAAAGGGTTTACACCTTGTAAGGGATCCAAAAAGCACCTGTTCCTGCAGGATGCAGGGCTATGGGGAGAGTGGCTTCATCAGGTAGCAGGGTCGGGAGAAAGCTCTCTCCCTCATAGACCTGGAAAGAAGGGAACTTCCCTTTTTATTCCAGAGCAGAGAAGTCAGGCAGAGAGACTCTACAGCCAACATGCTTGGTGTACAGAAATGAGAAGGGGTCTAGAGGGCAAAGAGCTCATTTCTCAAGTCAGCTATCTACCAGGTTTTTCAGTCTGAGCTTCTGGAGAGCAGCCTGCATCTGTCTTCTCACCTCCTACCAGCTTTAGCAGGAAATAGCTCTCAGAGCCTCCTTCCTCACTCCTGATCTGAACCAGCCTCACAGTCATCCTGTCCTCCTTCTGGTGGACCCTGCCACTAGTTGCGCAAGTCTCTGGCCTGTGGTGGGCTTACATTTACACCCAACACCCATTCACCACAGACCTCCAAGCCTTCCATGCACCCTCATCCCTAACTTGGGCCAACTGGGGAATGTCTGAAATATTAATGTGGATTTTTTTAAAGTGCAGCTTACTGTTCGAAAACACTCCAAATAGGCTCTTCACACTTTATCTGGACCAATGGAAAAAAGCATGATTTGTAATGATAATGAAATCTTGTCACAGCTCAAGGTACTTAAAGGATTTAACTCACAATTCACTGAGCTGGCCCCTTACTGATACCACCGATTTGCAGCACATCTCTGCAAACCCTTCTTGGCAGGTAAGAGATCAAGGGAGCCGCCTCAGAACCCACTTCTTGGGTACAGCCCTCCTTTGCCAAGGGCACATTCATGCCAATAAGGACACATAGTGGAGAACCTTTCTCCTGCACAACCAGAAGATCCCATCACATCTCCTTTTCTGTCCATTCCTCCAACACCTAGGCTCAGGGCTTCCCAGGAGAAAGCTAAGGGCGAAGCTCTGAGCTCAGATCACATTAAACACACCAACCTAGGGAGGAAGGTAATCTTAGCTCAAAAGTTGTTCAAGAAGAGGGCACCCCAGCATCATGCAGCACAAGGACCAGGCCTGCACCTGCTCATGAGCAAGCTGGGAAGACAAAAGCCAATACCTACAGGGCGGGGGGATGATCCAAGGCAGGCCCTCCTTCCTCCCCCTGAAGTTCTCCTTTTGGTTCAGATCCCACTGGTTGTGTATGAGGAAAAAAGATAACCACAGAATCCTCACCTATTTCCTTCTAGGCAAAAGTCACTTCTTGCCCATGCCTCACCTACCTGGTCAAAGGAAGAAGCAAGTGCTAGGGACCTTGGTTGCTGGGGTCACTTACCAGCTGGGGCTGCGGCTGCGGGTGCTGCCCTGCTCCTGAGGCGGGTGGGTAGTGCATGAGCAGATTGAAGGCGGAGTAGACGGTCTCTTTGTACATGCCGCTGGAGCACTCCGGGGCCTTCAGGCCTGGAAAAACCACAGCTGGGTCAGATACCAGCCCGAGCTCGGGCTGAAGGCAGTCTGCTCTTGAGAGAAGAAAATAAGAATTGCCAAGGTGTCTCCTTCGAGTTCGTGACTTAATAGGGATGGGGATGCGGATGTCCTCAGCGCCAAGTTTTGTGGGAAGGACCCCGAGTCCAGGCCTTCCCCAGGAGGCACCGAATAGATTCCTCACCCAGCCCTCCAGCCAAGGAAGCTTGGCCCACGCTTTCTCCTCAAGGCTGGGGGATTAGTCAGTCACCTGGGCAAGAGGGGAGGCGGAGATAGAGGGGGTCTGTTTACTCCTATAAAGGTCAGGGCACCGGAAGTGACTCGAGCCCAGCAGCACCCGGGAAACCCGCCCCCCACTCCCCACCCCGCTGGCTTCTATCCTCTCCCGGAGCTGCAACCGGGGGAGACACCCCCTGGATTCCCTGTTTCCCATCGAGGCCAGGGCCTCAGCGCGAGGAAGGGGAACCAGTCCGTGCAGAAACTCACCGTCCTCCAGAGACTCTGGAAGTTTGTCCGGGAAAAGTCTCTGCGAAGTGTGTTCCCGCCCCAGAACCTGGAGGGAGAACCAGAGGGGCCGTGAGGGGCGGCGGGGGCTATGGGGCTCAGGGACTTAGGCCAGGGAGCAGGGCTCTGAGGGATGGAGACCTGGAGGGCCGCAGGCAGGAGGGCTGGTCAGCTCGAGCCGGCGTCCGGCGCGGCGACCCCAACATAATAGGCGCGGGCAGACGCTCACCTCGGCCCCGACCTCGGCCTCGCCGCGGGGTCCGGCGCCAGTCCCCGGGATCCCCGCGCCTTCGGCCGCACCCTCGGACTCGTTCACGAGCGACGACTTGAGCTCGGCCAGGTCGCGCTCAGGGCCCGCGGCGCTGTCGCGACTCTTGTCCTGCTCCTCGCCCTCGTCCTGGAAGGCCAGCAGCTCGTCGGGCGCTCCTAGGTCGTCGCCGCCGCCCGCGCCACCCCCGCCGGAGTCCAACTGCGGCATGGTGCGCTCCGCCCGCTGGGGCGCAGGGGGCGCGGGGCGCGGGGAGTGCGGGGCGCGGAGCCGGCCCGGGAGGCGGCGAGCCCGGAGTCTGGACCTCCGAGCCCGGATCGCGGCGGGCGGAGCGCGGGCTGACTCCGCCTGGGCGGGCTGTGGGCGCCGGGCTAGGGCGCTGGGCTGAGCGGCTCCGGGAGCCGGCGGGTCGGAACATCAAAGGCGCCGCCGGCGGAGTGCCGGGGGCGGGGCGGGCACTCCGGGGGCGGGCCCCGACGGGGGCGGAGCCGAGTGGTCTGGGTCCGCCCCCTCCTCTCCCGGGAGAGGCCGGGACGCACCCACTAGGCATAGTCTTAAAGGGCTCGCTTTCCCGGAGTGAACCTCTAGCGAGACTTCTGAGCAGCTTAAAATGCCTCCACTCTTCTCCTGTAATGTGGAGACCCTAAAGGAAACTCCTGACCCTGCTTCCTCCCTACAAGAAGATATTCTCATCCCGCGTCCTGGTTTCTCTTCCACTTGCGCAGTGTGCGGGTCCCTTAGGCCTTGGGACTTGGGTGTGGCTTCAATTTGCAGCCTTGGAGCGAACTGCGTCTGGCCCCAGGCCCACTGTGCCCTGTGCTTTGAATTGGGGGTGCCTTAAAGCTTGGGGCCACTCGGAACCCAGGGAACCGTCAAAGTTAGGATTTCTCAAAACCCCATTCTCTGCCCCATCCTCCGTCCCTATGCCCATCTTCACCTCCTTCCAGGTGGCCCGCCCACTGTGAGAACACATGTATACAATCCTCACACATTTATTGAGCGCCTGTTGCATGCGCAGCTCATACATCACACATCTGTGACAAGCCCCTCAGCCATGTGGCAACTCCGAGGTGCGAACACAGAAGGCTAGGAGGAAGGACCCCCGCTGCCGAACTTCTAGCCACCCCGCACCACTACTTTCCCAGCTCAGTTCCACGCCTAGAACCTGTACCCCAGAGACTTCTCAGGGACTTTGGACAGCCACGTGGACCACAGATTCCCACGTGGGGTCCGTCACCCGCAATAACTCAGTCTGGGAAGTTGCATTCTGGAGACCATTGACTAACGATGGCCGGTGCTGAAGCTTCCATCTTATGTACTTGGCACTCTGAGCTTTATCCACTGGGACCTTCAGTGACTCGGTCTCGGCTCTGCCTCGTCATCTACAAAAGACACCGGTTCTTTGGATCTCAGTGCAGTAAACCGCAGGTTCCCCAGCAGGTTTCTGTTCTGGATTCAGTGTAGACGCTCCCTCCTTTTCTAAGAGCAGTTGAGAACAGAGGATATTTGGGGGAGGGGGCATTGGACGCCTCGCCTCTCTGGAGCAGGGCCCCACAGGACCGCTGGCAGCGGTGCAAAGCCGGGCCGGAAGACAGCCGCGCCGCCCCTCCGGGTCCAGGCCCAGCCTAGCTGGCTGCGGATCAAAGAGTCAGGGCCGTACTTCTCTGTGTTCAGATGCTATCTGCGCCCGCCCAGCGGGCATCCGCGGCCCCCCACCTCCGGGCTAAGGTGCCCACTTTCCCTGTCTTCCTGGGGCTGGGGGGCTTGGGCACTAGTAGTCAGCTTGGCAAAGGGGATGCAGTTTAGACCCTGCCCAATAGGTCTTTCCAGCCTGCTTCCCCAAGGTGTGAGCTGATGCTCAATTCGACCCCGGACCCTCTAGCTTGGGGGGAGGGGCTCCAGCCAAAAGCGGCCCTGCCAGGAGAGCAGACACACGATCTCCCGGCGCCCCCCCACCCATCAACTACCCAGGTTGTACGATACGGCTTTGGGATGAACCTCCTCCGGGAAAGTTGAACGGAAATAGGAATCTGCCTAACCCAAAGGCGCGTAAAGTCGGGGGAACCCTTCTGTGTCTGTGGGTGACTACAGCTCAGGCGGAACCTCCTCCAGAACAATTGGTAAGATCCATGAGGTCTCAGTGGACACAGGCCAGTGGGGATTGAAGTTTTCTCCAACCCAAGGAGAAAAGAAAGAAGCCGTGGCATGGCAAGTGAGGTGTCTTTTTTTTTTTTTTTCCTCAATAAGGGTTAAATTTTTTTCAGCTTGGTATTAACCTTTAATAAAAGAGAACGTTATTTCTGCTTTATTGGTGTGAAAACATCCTTTATTTACTAAATGACAGTGAGAATAGATATTTTTAAGTGACCTTATTTGGCTCAAGAAAAATGACATTTTTTTCTCATCTGTTCACTCCGGCACTCTCAAGTTTCTTTGGACATTTTATAGGGCTGTGAAATCCCTAAGCCTGGGAACTACGGCCCTATTATGTCCTGGCTTGGACTCCTTGCCTTGCTAGGAGGAACAGGGGAGGGGAAGGAAGGAGGAAAACTAGGGTGTGAGGAGGAGTAATGCAGACAGGAGGGCTGAGGCACAGGCCTTCACAGCCTGGCTGAGATCAGTCCAAAAGCTCACCGAGGGATCAGCTACTGTGCTTAGCCCTGGGCTCAGGCTGAGGTGGGGGGTGGAGTAGAGGTGCCTTCTGGGAGCCATTGGCTGCTCTAAGAAGTTGAGAACTTGTCAGAGGTAAGCTGGAGGCTGGATCAGCCTACACAGAGTTGAGTGGCAGGAGTTCAAGTGAGCTGGAGTAGTTACGGTGGCTTCCTAGAGGTGGTGTCCATCTGGGCCTAGAAAGCTAAAGGAGAGGAACAGGAACGGAGCTTAGACTTATTTCCCAAAAAGGCAGGTACATCCCCACTGGGGTCTTCGTTCAGCACTGGTTCCTTTATTATTCATTATCATCAAACAATGACCCTATTCACTGAGTTAGTACTATGTGCCAGGCATCTGGCCAAGATCTTCACACACATTATCTCATTTAATCATCACATCAACTCTGTGACATGAGGACTATATTTTGCAGGGGGGGGTGGTACCAGGGATTGAACTCAGGGGTACTTGACCACTGAGCCACACCCCCAGCCCTATTTTGTGTTTTATGTAGAGACAGGGTCTTACTGAATTTCTTAGTGCCTTGCTGTTGGTGAGGCTGGCTTTGAACTCACAATTCTCTGGTCTCAGCCTCCCAAAGTGCTGGGATTACAGGTGAGCGCAACTGCACCCGGCGACATGAAGACTATTATTCCCACCTTACTAATGAAGAATCTAAAGCTCAGAAAGGTTAAGTAAGTTAATATCTCACAGCTTAAAAATGAGGGTGTAGCCAGGCGTGGTGGCGCAAGCCTGTAATCCAAGCACTTTGGGAGGCTGAGACAGGAGAATCGCGAGTTCAAAGCCAGCCTCAGCAATGGCAAGGCGCTAAGCAACTCAGTGAGACCCTGTCTTTACATAAAACACAAAATAGGGCTGGGGATGTGGCTGAGTGGTTGAGTACCCCTGAGTTCAATCTCCAGTACCAAAAAAAAAAAAAATGAGGGTGTCAAAACTCCAAACTCAGGCAGTCTGACTCCTGAGCCCCCACTCTGGTGTTCCATTATGACCTTAAAATTCCAAAGGAGTCCTTATCTGCTGTGTGGTCTTGGCAGACAAATGCTGATAAATGAGCTGTCACCAATATAGAATCCTGACTTTCTGGGTGGCTCTCGTTGCATGGTGGGGCCACCAAGAGGACTGGATAACCCCCCTGGATGGTATGTATGGGTGGCCCAAGCCCTTTGCTGGGTTAGAAGGCCCAGAGCCTCTCCCTGTCTCAGACAGACCTTAGCCTGTGCCATCTCTCCTGGCTGCCCTGAACTATCTGTTCTGGTCAGTGACTCAGATCCCAGAGACCATGCCCCTGGGGTTCTTTCACAGGGTGGTGGTTGAGATTTGCTATGGCTACCCCCTTGGAGATTACAAGCAAGTTTCAAGTCCACCCAGAGTGGTCTGGACTCATTTAGTCAGGTCAGAGGTGCTGATTTAATGAGGCTTCATCTTCATGCAAATAAATCAGGTGAACTTGACTATCCTCAGATGTTGGATACAGTACCAAGTCAGGACCCTCAAGGTTTGAGGGTCTGAGAAAGACAACTCCAGCTTTGGATTTGAGCAGATTGGTGTTTCCATCCCCGCCCTGCAATTTACTGGCTGTGAGATCCCAGACAAATCACTGACCCTCTCTGAGCCTCAGTTTCCTCCTGGGTGAAATGAGTGTTGTACCTGCCTTGGACTGTTGGCACAAGGTTGAGGCAAATCACCATATCATAGTAAAGAGCTTAGGACAATGTCTGGCACATTCCAAGTGCTCTAATAAATGGGTGCTCTTGAGCTAGATATTTTTCGGAAGTTGTTAGGCTAATTGGCTCTTCATGTAACGTCATGTAAATCATCCGAATGTTCTCATGGCCTGAGCCCACTTAATCATAGCTAAAGCTGAAAATATACATTTCCTTTCCTTTCCTTTCAAGTTCCTATAACATGAAAGGCCCGCATGAACTCTCTGACCTTTTCTAACAGGGAGAACCTTGAAATGTGGCATTTCCAGAAAATGTCTCAAAGGAGACCCAGATGGATTTAGTAAATTACAGCAGGGAGAGGTTCCTAGCAGCGTCTCTTCCTGCCCGCCAGCCTGCCTGGCATCCTGTTGGGACTTGCCAAAAGCGGCCTAGAGGCCCGGCTGCAGGCTTCCATCAGGAGTGCTTCCCATGGAGCGTCTCTCTCAGGGCAGGATCCGGTCACAAGTCCCAGAGGCAGAGTGTGATTTGTTGCTAGAAAACAGTTTGCTCTCTGGAAAAACTGTGTGTCTGAGCATGTGTGTCTGTGACCCACATGTCGGCAGAGACACACAATGGCTTTGATGCAATAGCCAATGATCCTGAACATGGAGCAAGGAGGGCTTGGGGTCATTTCTTCCTTCATAAAGAAGAAGAGGAGCCAGGCGTGGTGGGGCATGCCTGTAATCCCAGCACTCTGGGAGGCTGAGACAGGAGGATCACTAGTTCAAAGCCAGCCTCAGCAATGGCGAGGCGCTAAGCAACTCAGTGAGACCCTGTCTCTACATAAAACACAAAATAGGGCTGAGGATGTGGCTCAGTGGTTGAGTATCCCTGAGTTCAATCCCTGGTACCAAAAAAAGAAGGGGATCTTCCGTAGGTCTCTTTTTACCCTCTCCTTGTCTCTCATATTTTATGCAATACTAAGAATTACTATCAAAATTAAAATGTAATAATGAAACAAGAAATTAGTGTTTCCTGATGAAACCCCAAGAATGTTTGGCCAAATTGGTTTGAAGAGAGGGGGAATTACAAGGAGATCTGCTCTGTAGGTTCAGAGGGCTTGTGACTATTTCCCACACCGTACCAAACACTGCCTAATGAATGGGCCTGGGATTCACTTGCCAAAAGGAAAAAACATCCTTGACTTTGCACAGGAAGGGTTTTGGAGTCAGAGACACCAAAGTGGCTGGCACAAAGGTGGTCCTGGAGCGGCTGCTGGGTGTCAGGCCAACTGTGTTCATTGGTCACCCAAGAGCTTGTGGTCCCCAAACCACTATTGGCTGTAGTGCAAACTCAAGTAAATCCTCTGCCTTCTCTGGGTCCAGAATCATCTAGAACTGCAAGGGTCCCTTACCAAGTTCTGGGTAAAGGATATGGAGAATAAATCCAAGGACATTTTCCCTATCTGTAGCTCTTCCTCCATCCACTTTGAGGTAAAATTAAAGTTTTTCTCATTTAAAATCCCAGGCCTCCCCCAGAGTGAAGGAACACAAAAGGAACTCCACCTGACTGGCACCTGAGGACCGCCCCCACTTGGGTCAGCTGACCTGAATACAATAAGCCCCAAGAAATTCCCTATTCACATTCCTGTCTCACCCTAATGGATCAGCAGGACCCCAATACAATGAACCCCAGGAATTACCCTCCTGTCCCACCCTAAAGGAAGCCTATCTAACCCAGATCCTCGCTTCAGCCCTTTGCCATTTTCTACCCCCAAAATGAGCCACACCAGGTGCGGGATGGATGGACTCTGCTGCTGAACTGATCCGAGGTTTGCTTCCCATCTCCCGCCTGCATCACGTGTGCGTTATTTGTGCTAACACTGGGCATGCCACGAGGAGCCCACAGCCATGAGACCAGAGCTGAGGGTGAAGAGACATCACAGATGCAGCGGAAAGCGGGGTGTGCCAAGCCCTGGTGTCGATGTGGGAACTGCCTGCAGCTCACAGAGGAACATGCCTGCATTTACCCCACTTCAGCCCCAGCCCCTTGAGGTAGGAACCTCTTACTAGGAAAGAGACATCATTACATCTCTCTTCTTCAGACAGGGTTATAAAGGGCTCTGCTTATCCTCAGAGCTGAGCCTGGAGCTGGCAAACTGCAGTGCTCAGAAATTTTTGGAAGGACAGCAGAGTGGATGATTGGATGGATCATTCACAGCAGTGATCGCTTAGAATCTGGGGAGGAGTCCACAGGTCCAGAACATGCTATCTGGAACTTGCTGTGTAGCACATGACATCAAGCCAAATAGAGGTCCGGGAGCCAGGGATTCATGGCATGGCATACAATGTGGCAGTTAGGGAGGACTTCCTGGAGGAAGGAGGTCAGCCTGGAAGGCAGGTGGGATTTAAGACAACAGGGCCTATAAATATACCTTGGAGAAAAGATAGCCTCTTCAATAAATGATGCTGGGAAAACAGGAAATTCATATGTAGCAGAATGAAACTGAACCCCTCTCTCTCACCCTGCACAAAACTCACCTCAAAGTAGATCAAGGACCTAGGCATTAGACCAGAGACCTTGCACCTACTAGAATAAGTCAGCCCAACTCTCCACCATGTCAGCTTAGGAACTGAACTCCTCAACAAGACTCCCAGAGCACAAGAAATACAAGCACATGAATTAGGGCTGGAGATATAGCTCAGTTGGTAGAGTGCTTGTCTCGCATGCATAAGGCCTTGGGTTCAACCCCCAGCCCCTCTCCCCCCCAAAAAGATAGAAAAAACCACAAGAATCAATAAATAGTATGGCATCAAACTAAAAAACTTCAAAGCAAAAGAAACAATCAGTGTGAAGAGAGAGCCTACAGAATATCATTTTTCTCCCCAGAATGGGAGAAAAATCTTTGTCCCCTGCACCTCAGAGCATTAATCTTTAGGATATATAAAGAATCCAAAAAACCTAACACCAAGCCAGGCGCGGTGGCACAAGCCTGTAATCCCAGCATTTAGGAAGGCTGAGACAGGAGAATTGTGAGTTCAAAGCCAGCCTCAGCAATGGCAAGACGCTAAGCAACTCAGTGAGACCCTGTCTCTACATAAAACACAAAATAGGGCTGGGGATGTGGCTCAGTGGTCGAGTGCCCCTGAGTTCAATCTCCAGTACCAAAAAAAAAAACCAACCTGACACCAAAAAAACAAATAACCCAATCAATAAATGGGCAAAGGAAATGAACAGACAATTCACAGAAGAAATACAATTGGTCAACAAATATGTGAAAAAATGTTCAATATCTTGAGCAATTAGAGAAATGCAAATTAAAACTACACCGAGGTTCCATCTCACTCTAGTCAGAATGGCAATTATCAAGAATATAGCTGGGCATGGTGGTGCCTGCCTGTAATCCCAGCACTTAGGGAGGCTGAGACAGGAGAAGCGCGAGTTCAAAGCCAGCCTCAGCAACGGCGAGGCGCTAAGCAACTCAGTGAGACCCTGTCTCTACATAAAACACAAAATAGGGCTGGGGATGTGGCTCAGTGGTTGAGTACCCCTGAGTTCAATCCCTGGTACAAAAGAAAGAAAGAAAGAGAGAAGAGAAGAGAAGAGAAGAGAAGAGAACAGAAGAGAACAGAAGGAAGGAAGGAAGGAAGGAAGGAAGGAAGGAAGGAAGGAAGGAAGGAAGGGAGGAAGGAAGGAAGGATATAAGTAACAACAAATGTTGGCAGCAAGGATGTGAGGGAAAAGGCACACTCATACATTGCTGGTGGACTGCAGATTGGTGTAACCACTCTAGAAAGCAGTATGGAGATTCCTCAGAAAACTTAGAATGGAACCACCATTTGAACCAGTTATCCTACTCCTCGGTATATACCTCAAAGGACTTAAAATCAGCATACTATAGTGACGCTGCCACATCAATGTTTATAGCAGCTCAATTCACAATAGCTAAGCTATGGAACCAATCTAGGTGCCCTTCAATACATGGAGGATAAAGAAAATGTGGTATACATACACAATGGAATATTACTCAGCCTTAAAGAAGAATGAAATTATGGCATTTGCTGGTAAATGGATGAAACTGGAGACTATCATGCTAAGTGAAATAAGCCAATCCCAAAAAACCAAGGCTGAATATTCTCTCTGATATGTGGATGCTAACACTCAATGAAGAGGGGGAAGGAAGAATAGAATTTCATTGAATTAGACATAGGAGAATGAAGGGAAGGGTGGGAGGATGGAAATAGGAAAGATAGTAGAATGAATCAGACATAACTTTCCTGTGTTCATATGTGAATACATGACCCACGTAACTCCACATCATGTTCAACCACAAGAATGGGAAGTTCTGGGCTGGGGCTGTGGCTCAGGGGTAAAGCGCTTGCCTAGCATGCGTGAGGCCCTGGGTTCGATCCTCAGCACCACATATAAAAAATAAATGAATAAAATAAAGATCCATCAACAACTAAAAAAAAAAAAATTAAAAAAAAAAAGAATGGGAAGTTCTATTCCATGTATATATAATATGTCAAAATACATTCTACTGTTATGTATATCTAAAAATAACAAATTATATTAAAAAAAAGAGGACAGGGCCTTCTTCCAGGTGGGTTTGTAGCCCTCTCTCCATGTTGTGGTGGACTTGACATGACAGGGTCCCTGGGGCCCAGGTGAACTAGCATCTTTGGGAGGAGTTCAGTCTTTCATTAAGCTTTGTCTAGGCTGGCACCTCTTCATGTCCCAGTTCCTGTGGTCCCTCCATCCTTTCTAATGGGACAATTCCTCCCAAGGATCCCCTCCCCAGGACACTGACTCTCCCGGTTTACTCCCTCTCCTAGAACAGGCTACCTTCCATGTGCACAGGCCACCATCTTGCAAAGGGCTTCAAGACTATCCTGGCTCAGGGCTCCGTGGAGAGTACACCTCTTGTTTCTAGCTTCCTTCTTCATCCAACCCAGGGTAGTTAGGGTGTAGGAAAGGAGCAACTAGGGCACGTTGGGCAAGGAGGACTTGTGCCAGATTCTGTCAAAATGTTCACAGCTAGTAAAGGGTCTGAGAAATCCTGGACCAGAGAAACCTGTCTAAGCTCCATCAGGCAAGTCTCTCCCACAGTTATTTGTTTCTACAACTATTTTTCCGTGTATGATTGTGTGTGTGTGTGCGTGTGTGTGTGTAAGAGAGAGAGAGAGAAATTGGAATGTTTTGAACTCGGGGAGCTCTACCACTGAGCTACTTCCCCAGCCTTCTTTTTTATTTTGAGACAGGGTTTCCTTAAGTTGTGGAGGCTGGCCTTGAACTTGTGATCCTCCTGCCTCAGCCTCCCATGTATCTGGGATGACAGTCATGTACAACTGCACCCGGTTCCATACATGATTTTCAAACCAACACAGTTCCTTTGAAAGTCTGGGGAACGTGGATGCCATTGGTTTCAGGGAGCTGTGAGGAGCTCTCCTTATCCAAAATGCTGAGGAAGGTGTTTCCAGTTGGTGTTTATCTTATGGAGGAGATTAGTGCTCGTGAGAATTCTCAGTCTCACTCCTGTCCTCCTGGATTCTCAGCCTCTTGGGATAATGGAACTTTCATCTGTGCCTAGTATTAGCATGAACCAAGCATACTGTGGCATTTAATAAATGCTCACTGCCCAGAGGATGGAGCTGTTGAATTAAGGTCTACTACGGCCCTTCAAGCTCCTGGGCTGGTGGGATTCCATTTTCTTTCTTTCATTGTGATTTCTGCAGTGTCTGAGATGTCTGTATTTTCAAGGTCCATCCCTGGTCTCTGCCTAATCCACAAAGCTTCCCCACCTACCGAGGCCCGTGGGAATCCTTCCCTCCCTTAGAACTGAAGCCACTCAGTTTATCCTATGCGGAAGGGTCTGTTTCCTAGGAGCGAGTCTCCTGTTCTTCAGCTGCTGTCTTTATGTCTTGGTGGCCAAGAGCTGAAACTCCCAGTCATGTGTGCAGTTGCTCATTGTGACCTAGACCTTGGGCACGTCACCCCTCTCTTGAGCCTTCTTTTTCTCATCTGTTAAGTGGGCATAATAATAATACCTACCTCAAAGAGTTGAGAAGATGGGATGATTCATACTTGAAATGACCTTAGCACAATGTCTAGTGCAGAGCAGGGACTTGCTAAGCGGTAACCATCATCAATTATTGTTCCCAGAAAGCAGAGCTGAGCTGGGGACCAAGCCCAGAGAGGTGCTTCCCAGGTGCTGCCTAAGCAAGCAGCTGCCTCTGTGATCCTGCAGTGCTGCTGGTTACTACTGGACAGTGGGGACCTGGGTGGGAGGGCACCAGGAGCCCTACCTTTCGAGGCCTGGCGGTTCAGCCTGAGTGGAGACTCGTCCTGCCAAGAGATGGCCATCTCCAGATGTCTGCGGGCTGGAGGAGCGGCTGGCCCTGTGGGGCCTGAGGGCAGAGACAGGGCTAATAGGAGGAAATTACACAGAGAGATTTCATCTTGGCTTGAGGAAGCACGTCTACCAGCTGGAGCTGGCCAACCGTGGCCTGCCCAGTCTGTGACAGAGGCAGTGAGCTCTCTGTCCCCAGAGGTGTGCGAGCAGAGGTTGGAGGCTCTCTAGGGAGGGAAGCTGCTGCAGGGGGTTTCTACCCTCCTGGCACCTCCAAGGCTGTGGGCAGACCCTGCTGCTTTCTGGATGGCCCTGTCCCTCCTTGGATCCAGAAGAGCCCACAGCAAGTCCTCTAACCACCTGCAGGCTCAGAGGTGAGTTCAAGGGCAGAGGTTTGGACTCCTCTGACTGCACACTGGTGCTGGAGGCTGGGATAGACTGACAGCTGTAAAGACTGGTCTCATGGGATCTTAACCAACAACCCCAAATTTTTTGGAGAGGCAGCTTAGTGCAGTCGCTGGAGCCCAGGGACCTCCCTCAGACCTCCTGGAGTTCAGGAAAGCAGAGATTGGGGGGCCAGGGCTTGTTCTTAAATCAGCTTTTCCTCACTTGCTTCAGCTTGTTCTAAAACCAGGGACTGGATGGAGAAAGATGGGAAGATACAGAAGGGAGACAGCTGGGCTCTCAATTTAGACTCTGCCACATGGGTAGCTTTGTGACTTTGGGCAAGTTGCTTAACTTCTCTGGATTTTGTTTTTCTTACCTACAAGTGGAATGATAATACTACCTATTTCTTGTTGGGATTCTTGTGAGGATTAAATGAGTTATTGTTTGTAGGGCTAGGGATATAGCTCAGTTGGTAGAGTGCTTGTCTCGCATGCACAAGGCCCTAGGTTCAATCTCCAGCACCACAAAAGATAAATACTTAGAAAAGTGTATAGTCCTGTGTTTGCTAAATAGATTAAAAATTAAGTGTGCGACTTAGCTATGTCTAGTACTATACAAGGGGCTTTACATCAGTTACCTTGTTTAGTCTTCTGAACGCCTGATGAGGTTGGGATTACTATTCTTAGGAAAAGTGAATCCAAAAAGGTCAAGTTCCTTGCCCAAGGTCACAAGTTGGTGAAAGGCAGAGCTGAGGTCTAAATTCAGGGCAGTCTGTCAGAGGGCCTGAGCTCTTTGCTGTTGAGTCCTATGCCTCAGGAGTTGGCAGCCTCTCCAGGGAGGAAGAGTGCCCCCAGAGCAGGGTGATACATCAGTGACTAGGGGTCAGAGCCAGTCCCCTCCCCCGGGCTGGAGAGACTCCCTTAATTTGTGGATTCACTGCTGAGTGATTCTGCTTACAAATTGCAGCCTTGATGAGTAATCTCCACTGTGGGGACTTGGAAGGAGAGGGTTTCTGGGCTGGGCAATCCCAAGGCCAGAAGGGGGCTGGTTGTGCTTGCTTTGGTGGTGGCATTGCCGAGGGGAGTGGGTCACCCCAGACAACTTCAGGGGACAGGGCCCCGGACTGGGAGACCTGAGTTCTCTGCACAGCTTCTCTGGGCATGGGTGGAGACTATGGTCTTAGGGTGTCCTGCTCGCCCCATTTTTTCCTCAGCCCCCCTGTGGGACTTGTCTGCCTTGTTCATGACTGTCCCCGGGCAGGGCCAAGGCCTGGCCGAGAGCAGATGGCCCATAAATCTTTCAGGGGTTCTAGACACATGCCAACCCTTCGCCGTTCACAGGTGCCTTCCCGTCTGTTACCTCATCCCATCCTCATAGCAACCCTGAGAGGTACAGTCTTTTAACCCTATTTTACAGATGAGAAAACCGCAGCTCACACAGAGGAAGTGACTCATTCAAGGTCAAACAACTCAAACCCCCGTCTTCGGGCTCTACATCGACTTTAGCTCTGCAGCCCATACAGACATCTCTCCCTTCTTTGGCTAAAGATAGCAAAGGACAGCAGGAGCCCTCAGTTGGTGGAAGCTCTGGGGAGATAGTGCTGTTGGCTACCAAGCAAACAGTGCCACAGCCTCTGTGGCTTCTGATGGGCACTGGAGTGCCTCAGATGCAAATGGTTCTCCACTTGTGTAGCAAGCACTTCCTTATTTTGGGGAAAATCATTCTGTTTCCTGGAAATAGAATGTCAAAGAACTGTTTAGGTGTCCCTGTCCCCGTGCCTCTAGCCTCCAGGTGGGTCTGTCTGGGAATGGAGTGATAGGCTAGGTACTCAGAGCAGCATCTGCTCCGATGGTGAAAGTGGGTCCTTCACCTTCGGGTCACTGGTGGGCCTCTGCCGATGACTGCGGTTTTCCTCGTCGGCTTTGCTCTTCTTATTTTCGTTCACAGCTCTATTATTACTGACATCTGAAAGGATTTCCCCGTCCTGGTCAAGATTTGGCTTTTGTTTTTATAATTTTAGAACTTCTGTCCACTCCCTCTTTTCTCCTCTTTCTCTTCTGAGTCCGTCCATGGTTTTGGAAGACATTAACTGAAGCAAGAATTGCATCCCCATCTCCTTTTCCCTGTCCCCAGAAGGGCTGAGGGCCCCTCAGGTAAAGCCAAAACTGGGGATTCCTTTTGCTACTCTAAGTGGGCACTTGGGTGCCTCTAGCCTCCTTTGAACAGTGACCCATATGCATTCTTTTTTTTTTTTTTTTTTTTGGTACCAGGGATTGAACTCAGGGGCACTCGACCACTGAGCCACATCCCCAGCCCTATTTTGTGTTTTGTGTAGAGACAGGGTCTCACTGAGTTGCTTAGCACCTTGCCATTGCTGAGGCTGGCTTTGAACTCGCAATTCTCCTGTCTCAGCCTCCCTAAGTGCTGGGATTACAGGCTTGAGCCACTGTGCTGGGCCCATATGCATTCTTCCCTCCAACATTCTTTTCCCTTTGGGGTGCTTCTAGCATCCCAAACCTGCTGACTGCTGATTAGTCCCCTTTTATCTTGAACACATGGCAGAAACAAGGTAAGGGATGGGAAAGGCGTCAGTGGGCCCCCTCTGCTTATCCTGATTCATTGTGGGACTGGGTCTGTGGCAAAAAACTCCCCTGCTGAAATTCACAGCCCTCAGGCTGGGATGGGGGTTTCCTCAGCTGCAGAAGGCTGGGCCCCAGAGACTGGCCGTTGTAGTGGATTCAAGCTCCACGCTTGGGCCCCTGCTGGAGCTTGGAGCTTCCCTCCATTCTGATCCTGGGGCCCAGTGCTTGGTTTCTGGAAAGGCAGGAACTGAGAAGCTGAGGAGCTACTGGGTCCTCAGAGATCAGTGTGAATTTCTGCCTCTCTGGAGTCTGAGAAATGCTCCCTGCCTCTTGCTCAGCCCTGCTCCTAGGACCCCAAATTGGGAGAGATAGAAGTCCCAAGCCTTACCCCAGCTGCTCCCAGGCTGAGGTAGGATCTGCCTTGCCTCTGAACTGCGCATGCTTGAGAGCCAGGTGCTGAACTGAGTGGAAAGCACTCAAACCTCTTACAGTGCATGAGACAGACTCAGTGCATCTTCGTTTGCCAGCGTGGGAAACGCTCTCTTGGTCTTTCCTTTGTACCCACAGAAAGTCCCAAAGGTGCCCCAGGTACCAGTTTGCAGGCTGCGTGAGGAGCTAAGCTGTGAGACTAGTACATAGAGGGCCTGTCTTGTTGCTGCTGCCGCCTGGACACCCAGAGAACCAGAAGTTAGAGATAACACTGCATGGACGGGGCATGGGGTCATTATGTGTCCTGAAGGGCAGAGACTGTGTTGCATAGGCCTCAGAGAGAGAACAGTGAAGATCAGTGCAGTTAGAAAGGGAGGTGTTGCACGCCTGTAATCCCAGCAGTTCAGGAGGCTGAGGCAGGAGGATCGCAAGTTCAAAACCAGCCTTAGCAAGAAAGCCTTAAGCAACTTAGTGAGACCCCATCTCAAAATAAAATATAAAAAGGGCTGGGGTTGTGGCTCAGTGGTTAAGTGCCTTTGGGTTCAATTCCTGGTACAGAAAAAAAAAATGAAATGCAGGGGCCTGCTGAAGAGCAAGTGAGGGGAGGCAGGAAGTGTGGGCCCTGTGGAACAAGGCTAGGGGCTGATTCTCCCTATTCCACTTCTCTGGAATCAGCCCTGAGCACTGAAGAAAGAGACTGCTAGAACTCTGGGAGACTTGGGGAGAATGCCAGGACCACCACACATTTGCCCAGGGAAAAATGACGCCCAGGGGCAGGGACCTTCCTCTACAAGTAAATATAGTAGACGCCTGCCCCACTCAGGAAATCTTGAAACGTGTACCAATGTAAAACAATTAAATCTAAAGCACCCATTTCAGCTTGAGTTGCTTTTGTAATGAAAAAAAAAAAGCAACCATCTAATGTTATTATAAAGAAAATAAATGGGTGCTGGGGTTGTGGCTCAGTGGTAGAGCACTTGCCTTGCACGTGTGAGGAGCTGGGTTCGATCCTCAGCACCACATAAAATAAATAAAGGTATTGTGTTCATCTACTACTAAAAAAATAATTAAAAAAAATAAATGATGAAAATAAAAATTCTGGTGTGTGGGACAGTGGGGATAAGGAGCTTGCTGCATTCACCAGCTCTGGCCCAGCACGACCAAGTTTCTTTCACAGCGCTCCTCTCGGTGCACCGGAGGCGGGAGATCCCACCTGCAAACAGCAGGGGCTGCGTGCCCGCGCCCCCTGGTGGCTGACTATGGAAGAGGCTGAGTCTAAACTGTAGGAGTGGGGAGTAAAGGGTGCTCTTTGGACACCGGGTCCTTCCCTCGAAAGGAAACCCCTTCTCCTCCTTGCCACCCCTCACCTTGCTACCATTACAAACTGGTGGTGGATACTCTGTCTCTTGTCAGTCATCAGGGGGCTGTGGAAGCGTGCTCACCTGGGCTCTGAGGCAGGCCTACTGATAGACATGTCGGCTTCACTGACTTCAGAAAGGGTTTTTTGGAATGGAAAACTAACACTGGCTTAACAGGAGTGACAGCCCAAATCAGAGCCAGGGCAGTCACTCAGCTGTTTCTTGCCTTAGCCCCACCTTCAGTGTTGGTGACAGAGCTGTGACACACAGCTGGCAAGGCCCCCAGGGAGGGTAGTGTGAGTTGTCCCTGAGAGTGACCTGGCGGGAGTCCTGGCACAGTCGCTCAGTCTGGTAGGATAATAACAGTGATGACAGTAAGGACATTAGTGCACATTTACCAAATACCACCTGTGTCCACCGACACCCTCAGACACCCAGTGAAGTCTCAGAACAGCTCACAGAAAGGGTTTTTTGTTGTTGTTGTTGTTTGTTTTGGTACTGAGCATTGAACTCAGGGGCACTCCACCACTGAGCCACATCCCCAGCCCTACTTTGTGTTTTATGTAGAGACAGGGTCTCACTGAGTTGCTTAGCACCTTGTCTTGCTGAGGCTGGCTTTGAACTTGCAATTCTCCTGTCCAGCCTCCCAAAGTGCTGGGATTTCCGGCATGCACCACTGCGCCCAGTGGGATTCTTTTTTAGTGTTAAAATCTCAAAGAAAGAGTTAATAGTATAACAAACTCACATATATTCCATCATCCCAATCTGGCCATTATCAAGGGTTAGCCATGATTATTCCATGTACTCCTCCTTTCTCTCTTTCCTCTTTCTTTTTAATTAAATATTTTAGAGCAAGTCCAAGAATCACTTCATTTCACTCTTACATGCTTCATGATGTATTCCTAAAAATATAAACCGTTTCTTATACAACCACAAAGCCACTGTCACATACTTCAAAATTAATAATTCCTACTTAGTATTTGAGGCAGGTACTCATATTACACATAAGCAGAAATCTGAAGGCATAAGTGACTTGGCCCAAGTTCACACAGCTTGGAAGTGTTGGAGATAGGATGTGAACCCAGAGACTCTGGATTTGGGAACCCACCGCTAAATCACTCTCTGGGCCTCAGTTTGTCTGTCTGTGAAGCAGAGATGATAACGAATGCTTTGCCACATAGCGGGGTAATGCATGCATGGACCGTGTTGTTCTCGCTTCTGGCAACAGCATAAATAACAATGGAACAAAGGAGTCAGAAAACAAAGTTCATAGAATATAGGTGTACTTGGAATATGACAATTAGAGGAAATTAAGGTTGGCTGAGTCCTCATCCGTACGTTAGCTTTTCCTTTATCTCATTTAATCTTTACCTCAATCCTATGTTCTTAATTAACAGTTTCATTTTACAGTTGAGGGAACTGGGGGCTCAGAGAGAGGAAGTGCCCCAGGTCAGGCCACTGGTAGCTGGCAGGAGCAGCTTTTAAAGCCAGGCTGGTCTTTTGGGGACAGCAGAAAATCCTAGGGTGTGTCAGGAGCTGCAGGTGGACTTTGTCAGGGGCTTCGGGGCATCAGGGAACGTGTCTCCTAGAATTACTGCTTGTAAATAACAGAAATTGGCTCTGGTGGTCTTGGGCAGAACAGGAGTTTATTGGAAGTGTGTGGATTAGAAAGAAGTCAGGCTGAGAAAAATATGAGCTTGGAGCAGCCATGGGGCCTGGGCTGAATACCCTTCTGCCTATTACTCTGCTTAGGGGTACTTTCAGAGACAGAATCAAGGGACCTGGCTGGGGATGGAGTGGGAGGCATACCCCTACCCATCATGGATAGGCGGTGGGCTCTTTCTTGTAAGGTTGTAGAGTGCTGGGCCATGGCCAGGGCTTTTTAAAGAAGCAAAGCAGACCTGTAATCCCAGCACTTAGGGAGGCTGAGACAGGAGAATCCCGAGTTCAAAGCCAGCCTCAGCAACAGCGAGGTGCTAAGCAACTCAGTGAGACCCTGTCTCTACATAAAACACAAAATAGGGCTGGGGATGTGGCTCAGTGGTCGAGTACCCCTGAGTTCAATCTCCAGTACCAAAAAAAAAAAAAAAAAAGGGAGCAAAGCAGAGCTGGAACTGGAGGGGATTCCCCCAGGAGACTCAGCCACTCTGGTTTTCACACTGTAACTTTGCTTCTGGTCCTCCGTGTGAGTCACATGTGAAAGTATCTTGTTTTGCTAGGCCTATGTCTGTTGCTACCATCACCTTCACAGTAGCTGCCACCTCAAGGCAGGAGGCCGTGGGCTGGGTCCCAGGCTGCTGCGGGGAGCCCGGATTTAGAGGAAGGGCAGAATCTCCTGTCTGCTGGGGTGCTGCAGTTGTGAGAGCAAAGCAAATGTTGGGGGATTTTTCATCCTTTGTGTCACATGCATATTGAATGCAAATGTATGCAAAGAGCTGATGCCCTGGGAGACTTGAAAGGGGATTGTGTAGCTCTGGTTGGTTTGTACCTTCTGTTTCCTGAAAATGCTCAACACAGCTGCTCCCAGGGAGAACTCTGGCCCCCGCCTCCTCCTGGAGACCTGCCTTGGCCTCTATGGGGTCTGTGTCCCCGGACATGTAGCACACCCTGAGGGGCCTCAGCGTAAAATCTAGAAAGTCTAGATGAACAAATAAAAAGCATTCTAGCTAGGTGTGGTGGTACACACCTATAGTCCCAGCACGCTGGAGGCTGAGGTTCAAGGCCATCCTAGGCAACTTAGGGAGACTCTCAAAAAAAAAAAAAAAAAATGCTGGAGATGTAGCTCAGTGGTAGAGCGCCCCCTGGGTTCAACCCTTAGAACTTCAAATAAAATAAGATAATTAAAATAAATAAATAAAAGCATTTTGAGCTGGGGCTGTTCTCAGTGAAGTTCTTGATATTCTGATTTTAACAAGCCTTCTTCCGCCTGGACCTTCAGGGCAGAAACAGCTGGTGAGCTGGTTGGGTCTTTTGTGTTCCTCAATGTCTTTCATTCTGAGCTCTAATTAGAGAGATTATTTAGTGTGGACATTTTCTTTTATTGTGAGTTAATTTCAGAATCAAGTTGTGAGGTTAAATGATGATTGTATTTGTTAATCAATCCAACTAGGGTTTCTTCAAAAAACAAACAAACAAAAACCCAACAAAATGTCATTGTGAAAATATTGGAGATGGGCTGTTTGAGACCTTGGGGTTTTGTTGATTACAGTAATGTTCAGGATCCTGACAGTGAATGATAATAAAAGTCTAGGTCATTTATTAGACTGGATGTGCCTTGGGAAGAGGTGAAACTGGAGATGGTGGGAATGTGCGCTGAGGACCATGAGCCTCTAAGCATGGGCTGGGTCCCATCTCCTGAAAGGGGGCTGCATGCCCCTGGGTAGGCCTCAGGGTACCTGCTGGGGAGTCCATAAATACTATCCAAAGATGGTGGGGGGTTAGGGTTTGAGAAGAGATTGCCACTCAGGCTGTGAGATGGGCTGAATCTGCTTGAAGTGCTTTATGATTCTCTTTCCCAGCTCTCTGTTAGAGTAGGTTCTGATGTTTTTCTGTCTCGGCACTATCAACATTTGGGACCAGCTAACGTTTTATACACAGGGCTATCCTGTGTAGTATAGTATGTTTTGTAGCATCCCTGGGCTGGACCCATTAGATGCCGGCAGCACACACAGTAACATACTCCTCATACCAAAAGTGACAACCCAAAGTGCCTCTGGACATTGCCAAATGTCCCCTTGGAAGCAAAATTACCTCCAGTGGAGAACCACCAAGTTAAAACAAATATTCATTGTAGAAACAATACAGACAAGTGTAGAAAATATGATAAAAATAACTAGCAATTCCAGTAACCAGAGTTGACCCCTGCGAAGCTTTAGGTGGACATCTTTCTGCATTTTCTTTTCAGTGCATTTTTGCTGTTTTATAGAGCTGAGGCTGCCCCGCGTGTGCCAAGTGTGGTCTGTAACCTGCTGATCTGTGGGCTGTGCACAGTGGACATTTCCCCTCCTTGCCAGGTCTGCTCTGCTGTGTCTCTTCTTGAGCTCCATTGGCAGCCCGCCACTTTGGTGATGACTTGCTGGAGGGCTGAGGAGCTGAGGAGCTCAGCAGACCCTCATCTTAAGGACAAAAGGCTCAGGGGACCAATGCCATCACTCATCCAGAGGTGATGTTGCTCTGGGGCTCACCCACACTCGAGCATCTAGTGGCCAGTGCCCAACAGTCTTCATCTGGCTCAGGGCCTGGGCTATGCTTTCCATGGCCTTGGTTTCGGGTGGTCAAGCCTGGCAGAGAGCCACCTTGCAACAGGGGGCTGCTGGTGTCCTGGTATCCCAAGAAGTGAGAGCATCCTGCCCCTTTTATACATTTTAGACTTTCTTTATTCTCCTGCTCTCTTCCCCCTTCTCTCTCTCATTCCTGCATATGTGACTAGGCCAAGGAGATGCCAGTGAGATAGCCAGTAGATAAGAGGCAGGTGGGCTGGAAGGATCAAGGTGGAGAGATCAGGGCAGGAAGGGAGAGCTCGCAGCCCAGGGGGCATTAATTAGCAACTCCCTCTCTGTTCAGGGGGTGCTTCATTAACAGCCTTCTGGGAGAAGCAGTATAGGCAGGTAATCTTGGTAATCCCAGGGCCTGCCTTGGATCATCCCCTGCCCTGTAGGTATTGGCTTTTGTCTTCCCAGCTTGCTCATGAGCAGGCGCAGTGGTGGCGCATACCTGTAATCCCAGCACTTTAGGAGGCTGAGACAGGAGGATTTTGAGTTCAAAGCCAGCCTCAGCAAAGGCAAGGTCCTAAGCAACTCGGTGAGACCCTGTCTCTACATAAAAACACAAAATAGGGCTGGGGATGTGGCTCAGTGGTCAAGTAACCCTGAGTTCAATCCCCGGTACCAAAAAAAAAAGAAAGAAAGAAAGAAAGAAAGAAAGAAAGAAAGAAAGAAAGAAAGAAAGAAAGAAAGAAGGGCTCTGGAGACATTAATATTCCAATTTCCTAGGGGTGGTCTCCAACTTCCTGGACCCAAATTGGCCTCCATTTTCTCCATCCGACCCAATTACCTATCCACATTGACTGCCTGTCTTTAATTCTTTCGTCACCAAGACAATCAGAAGCTCTCATGTTTCAGAAAGGTGTTGGGAGAGAGAGCTCTAACCCCCTGAGCATCTAATGAAAGCAGGAACCCTTTACTAGGAAAAAAGGCTCACATCTGCCAGGTACTGTGTTCCACTCTGTAGACTTGGTTAGCAATTTCTAGGTACCAGGATTTCCCCGAGAACTTGTGGTGACCTAGAGACTCATCCCTCTCTTCTCTAGGAATATTTGTCAAGACCTTGGGAAGGCTCTGACCCTTGCCTTCCCCTGTTATACCAGAAGACCTCTTTTACGGTCAGTGATGTCAGTCCTAGTTAATGGATAGATGCATGCATGCATGCATGGAGCTGGAGAACTGGGACCAAGACCCTAGGATAAAAGGCCTGGGAAACCGCTGGAGCTTCTCCAGTGATAATATTGATCAAAGCAAGTATTTATTAGCAAAGGGCATTTGCTGAGCCTTACTACAGACAGGCTATACACATCTAATGTACTCTACATCCCCCAAGCACTGTATTTGAAAGGCAGCATTATTATAATTGAGTTGCCATTTTTATCAAGCTGGAAATAGGCTGGGACTTGCCCAAGGTCATACATCCTTGGGAATACTTCCATTCTCTCCTCTAGGACCACATATGCCCTAGAGCCGGGCTGCTGTGCCCTCAGCCCTGAAGGCGCACTGCCTCTAGGGAGGATGGATGTGTTTGCCTGGGCTGTGAAGGACAGGTCTACACTCTGCCAGGGTGCACTGGGATCCTTGGCCCTGGGCCTGCCTCCCCAGCAGGATGCAAGAATGCTTCTGGCTTCTGGCCTTACTTCTCTCCCCAGAAACTGGTCAGCACCCCACCTGATCCTGGTTCCCCAGCCATCCCCTTAAAGTGCTTGCCTCTCATGTAGAAGGCCTTGGCTTCAAACCCAGCACCACTAAAAAAAAAAAAAAAAGTATTGAGCCCCAGCAATGGAAGCAACCTGGGGGGACATTTGTGACAGGGTGAGGCTTGCCCCAGCCCGGGGACATGAAAATGGGAAATATGGGGTTGGGGATGTAGCTTAGTTGGTAGAGTGCTTGCTTTGCATGTACAAAGCCCTGGGTTCAATCCCCAAAACTACAAAAAAAAAAAAAAAAAAAAAAAAAAAAAAAAAAAAAAAAAAAAAAAAAGAAAAAGAAAAAGAAATGTGTACCTCAAGGGGCTTTAATTATATCTTATTTTGTTAATATTTTGAAAAAAACTCCATAGGTACATGGGACAATGTTTAGAAGGTATATTCAAATGTACAGTGAAAATCAAGTTTCCCATCTCTTTCCTGATACAGCCCAATGTTATTACTTTGTCTGTTTTTGCAAATATCTACAAACATAGGCCTCCTCATCCCCCCTCCCCATCATACAAATAGCACATTAGACATATTGTTCTGTACTTTGGTCTTTTCACCTTACACTGTAGCCTGGAGATCTCTTCACAGGAGCATACAGGTATATCTCCCTCTGTTTAAAGAATGCCATAATATTCCATTGTGTGCATTTAAATTAACCATAATTAAATTAACTGACCCTCTTTTGGCCATCTTACAGGTTTTTTCTGACATTTGGGGCAATAAACAATGCCGCCATCAATGATCTTAGATATCCATCATTTCACACATATGCAAGCCAGGCACGGTGGCACATGCCTGTAATCCCAGCACTTTAGGAGGCTGAGACAGGAGGATCGTGAGTTCAAAGCCAGCCTCAGCAACGGTGAGGTACTAATCAACTCAGTGAGACTCTGTCTCTACATAAAACACAAAATAAGGCTGGGGATATGGCTCAGTGGTCGAGTACCCCTGAATTCAATCCCTGGTATCAAAAAAACCACATATGAAAAATCTACCTGGAGCTAATTCCTAGCTGTGGAATTGCTGGGTCAAAGAGGATGTGCCTTTGATTTGTGATGGCGATAACCAGATGAGGAGCTCCCAGCCAAGGGGCTCAAGAACCACAGCCTCACCAACGTGGATAGTGTTACGAAACACACTGATCTTTCCCTTCTGATAGGAAAGAGGTTGCATCTCACTGTATTTGCATTTTCTTGTATTTGCATTTTCTTTTTTATACTGAACATGAGTGGATTCTCTCCTTTGATTGAGTCATTTTTTTTCTTTCAATTCCTCATGTCACCTCTCTGTGTCCTTTGCCCATTTTTCCTTGTTTGGTAGGGTGAGTTTGTAAGGGTGATGGGCAGGAGTAAGCCTATGATTCTAATGGCTTTTTAGAGCCACAAGGCCCAGACCCCTTCCCTCTGCTGGAGGCCCTGTTGGGGACTGATGTGGAACAAGGGAACAGTGTGAGAACGTCCTGGGAATGCCCCCACTGGGGCTGGCTCTGGGCTGACACAGCGGTTAGCTGGTGGGGAGAAAGGTCAGACTTGCTGTCATGCAACGTGGAAAGCAAGACTTTCACCTCAGGAGGCGTTATCCCAGCAGCTTGGCTCCGGGTTGCTGCCTGTGGCCACCTGGGATCACATGGCATACTTCCAGGTGATGCCATTTACGTGGGCTCTAATGTGAATGGCACCCTGTCCCCTGGAGTTAGGTGACAGTAGTGGCCCAATGGCGAACCAAATGGAACCAGCTATGGGCAGCTAGAACTGGTCTCTGCTTTCTTGTTATTGGGCAGGTCCTATAACTTCCTGAGTATCCAGGTCTGGGCAGGGTCAGTGAAGAGCTAGGTGTGCTTTGACCTACATCTGGGCAGAAGAGCAGGACAGCCCACATGAAGTGTCTGTGTTGGCCTGGGCATGGTTTCCTACAGAGACTACCTTCCCAGTCTACTAAGTATACCTGGAGGGGGAATACCCAGGGTCCCCTTTGCTGGTGGCAGGGCAGAAAGACCTGGCAAGGAAGGCTTATGGGGAGCCTGAAGACAGGCTGAAAGAGGGCCTGATCAGTTCTGCTGACCCATCTTTTTTTTGTTTGTTTGTTTTATTTAGGCTTACATGTTAACAGTGTAAATTGATTCATTGTACATAGATAGAGGATAACATATCAATTCTCTAGTTGTAAGTTGTATAGAATCACAACACATATGCAGTCATACATAAAGTTAGGGCTATGATGTCCATCATATTCCATCACCCTTGCTGTCCCCATGCCCCCTCCCCCCTTACACCCCTGTGAACAGAGGTCCACCATTGTTCCCATGTCCTTCCCCACATTATGGATCAGCATCCACTTATCAACGAGTACATTCGGCATTTGGTTTTCTGAGATTGGCTTACTTCACTTAGCATGATATTCTCCAACTCCATCCACTTACCTGCAAATGCCATAATTTTATTCTTATTGCTGAGTAATATTCCATGACCCATCTTTTGATGGGACCCAGATCCCTAGGGAACTGAGAAGTGGGGTCAGCTCATTCAGCCCTTGTGCTCAGAGTGTCCCTTTGCAGAAGTCCAGGGATGCCCACAGGAGCTCAGCCTGGGGGAAGAGTGGGCAGGAGATTTTGGCACTCCCTTGCTAGAGGCCAGCCAGACCAGGGCCCCAGCTGCCCAGCCAGCTGGCCTCAGTGCAGGATGGGCCTGGGCAGCAAGAAGCATGGGGGTCTGTGGGGAAGACAGGCCCTTTTCTGCATTTGCCAAACAGGCAACTGTGGTATCTGCCTAGAGGAAGACAGGAGCATTGGAGCAGAGAATCCTTGGTAGGCTAGATGAAGGAGAGATTGGCGTGGCCCATTGCCCCCTTCCTTCAATACTGGGGATTTGATAATGCTGAAAGCCCTGACAGCGGCAACTCCTGGAGACTGCCAGAATCCCACAACTGGGGCAGCTCAGTCAAGCTGAAGCCACGGGGCCCTGGCGTAGGCAAAGGCAAGGTTTTGAATGCCTTGTCCCTTGGCACAGAGGAGAGAGCACTCTGGAACAGAACTCTACATGCCCCCACTAAATCTCATAAAATTATTAAAAATTTTTTTTTTATGTTTTACAACCTGTTGACTGCAAGACTCCACTTCCTACCTTGGGAAAGAATGTTCCATGGAAGGTCTCTGATGTCCCCTGATATAAATAAAGCACACGTGGGGGCCATGTTGCCTTTTGTCGATTTGCCTTTTTGCCATCTGCAAGATCACCTGGCTGTGGGCCTGTCCTACCCCCATGTTTTAAAACTATTTTCTGTGTTCTGTGGTTTTTTCATTGCCTTACTTCTTTTAGTTAGTTTTTTACCGGTCAGGGAATAATGTCTCTATCATCCACACTGGGCGTGGAATTGACATTTGGCACCTAGAACAGGGATGGAGACCCTCGACACGTGGAATTGAAGGTATTTACTGTGTGTGTGGCCCTCCCTCATAGAAAAATCACACATGTTAATTAGTTTATTGTGGAATTATATTGTGAGAGTAAGAGGGGAGAGGAAGTGTTGAATTGTGGGGCGTTAAAACATTAATATGGGGAATTCTTTAGCTTTAGAAAAAGAGTTTCATTTTGCAGTTTTGACTGGGACTCCTCTGAGGAAGAGAGCACAGGTGAGTGCAGCCCCTCCCTCCCCTCCTCCAGGACCTACCTCTCCCTGTAGTAGTAGGAGGCCTGGGGAGGTGCAGGGAAGGAATCTCTGGGGACCACCAAAGTGTGGGAGTGTGGGGCTGGCTAGCTCTCTCCTGGCGCTGGAGAAGGGAAGCATGGGAATCTAGGTGCAACTTCTGTGCAACTCCTCTGGGCTGCTGTAGAGTCAGACTTGGTGTTTGGTGCCCTGTGCCTTGGGCTCAAGGGAGGTTGGTTCTCGGATTCCAAGTGCAAGGGTAGGAGGCTGGAACTGGTCAGGCCCTTTTCTAGAATTTGTGTGTAGCTCTTGGCTTATCTCCTAGCCTCTCTGAGATGCTAGATCAACATTTCCCCACAGAACTTTCTGCAATGATGGAAATGTTCTCTCTGCTGTCCAGTATGGTAGCCACTAGCCATGTGAGGCTTTGGCGCTCTTAGAATGGGGCTAACTTGACTAAGGAGCTACATTTTAAATTAGCTTTTGTTGTAATTAATTTAAATGTAAATAGGCACATGTGGCTAGTGGCTACTGACTTGGGCTCTGCAATTCTAGATTCTTGTGTCTCATTAACCTCTCTTAGTTCTCTAGGTTCTCTTGATGGGAAGTGATAGCAGCATAGATATTCTGCCCATGGGAAACTCACTTAGTTATATATATATATATATTTCCACAATATCTTTATTTATGTATTTATTTATTTATTCGTTGGTACTGGGGATTGAACTCAGGGGCACTCGACCACTGAGCCACATCCCCAGCCCTATTTTGTGTTTTATGTAGAGACAGGGTCTCACTGAGTTGCTTAGCGCCTCGCCGTTGCTGAGGCTGGCTTTGAACTCGCGATTCTCCTGTCTCAGCCTCCCTAAGTGCTGGGATTACAGGCTTGAGCCACCGCGCCCGGCTATTTTATTTATTTGTATGTGGTGCTGAGGATCGAACCCAGTGCCTCACGCATACGAGGCAAGCGCTCTACCACTGAGCCACAATCGCAGCCCCACTTAGTTATATTTAATCACAAATTCTCCAAATGTATTTGACCACAGCTCCTGCCTTATTTGGCATCTACTGGTGTTCTGTGGGACTCCCTTTGGGACATCCTGGGAAAGGAAGCCAGACACTTGGAGGAAGCCGCGCTCCCACACAACCTGGGGTGACTTCCGGTTCCTGCAGCACGTGTGTAAGGATCTTCAGAGCTCCTGGTTAAACTGAAGATATTTCCTTGGGTTACCACAGGCCATCCTGGCCTGGGCAGGGACCCAGCAATGGCCTTGGGAGTCTCTATCACTGTGCATTCAGCCAGGGAAATGGCAGCCATGGGGCCAGGGAGCTCCTCCTGCCTCTCCATTGGCCTTAGGCTTTGGGATGTGAGCCTCTCAGTGTGGAGCAGAGGCAGCCGCCCCATTCCATGTCTTTTCAATTTTCTGCTGCTTTGGCTGACCAAATAGTTAGCCTGTTGTTGTACCATTGCTGTGCAGCTCTATCCTTCTAGTATCTGAACTGGACCCTGATGAGAAGGAGAGATAAATCATATCTGTCAGGTTCCCCCTCTGACTGCCCAGGTGGGCAGTTTGGAGGCCAAGGCCCGGAACTGGCTGGGATATCAGTGACCAGTCTTCCTGCAGGAAAGATCCAAGAGCTCCAACTGGAAGGGCTTCATGCTTGCTGGGGTGAGGCCAGCCCAGGTCTGTTGGCTGCATTAAGCCAAGTAGTAGGGCAGCTGTAGCCACCCATCCCACTGGCCTCACTGAGCTGGGATGATGACAGGGCTCTGGTCTCTGGAGGCTTCAGTGGAGCCCCCTGTAAATTGCAGGAAAATAACAATTACTCTCAGGAGAGGCCAGTGGGGGATTCACAGCTGGAGGACACTCAGAGGTACCTCACAGTGCTTTCCAGAATAGGAAATGACCAACAGGGGAGGGGCTGCCCAGGATGCTTTCTATTCACTCTGGGGTTTTTGGCTCAGCAACCTGTTTCTGGGAGAAGGACCAGGCTTCCCTGGGCAGCAAGGAAGTGTACCCTCACTTCTACACCCCCCAGAACTCTGGGTGCCAGTGCAACCTTGCACGCGCTGGCCCAGCGGGCCTGCTCTTTCCTATCCAGCCCATGGCTTTCAGAGGGAAGGAAGATCTGGAATGCTTCCCTTTGCTGACTTGGGCTCTTGACACCAGAGTACATCTGAAGTCACATCTGGGAGGTCTGGTCAGACCCTATGAAAGGACATCACCAGCTAACTGTGCAGTTTCAGGTCTGTAGTGCTTGGGCTGCACTGGGCTCCTCAACTCTGCATCCTGTACCCCCAGCCTGCCCCAACCTGGAGTCCTGAGCCCCGGCCTGTTTTCTTGTGGACATGCTCACGTGCAGGGCTACTGTGACCCACAGCTCTGGGATGTCGATCACATGGAGCACAACATGGGATGTGTGGGGACACACACACACACACACACACACACACACACACACTTAAATGCATGACTATCAGGTTTCACTGTGCACACCTTCCTCACTCTACCTCACACTCCCAACATGGGGTACTCAACTGTATTTGAAAGGCCAGGCAAAAAATGACCCACACTAGGAGGCTAAGAGTTTTCTGGGGGCATTTGAAAGGGGGTTTCCTTTGCATCGAACCTTTCAGGACCATATCCAGCTCTATCCGGTGAGGTGCACCTGTGCTCAGATGACTCATGAGTATGCACAGGCCTGCCAAGGGCCTGGAAGCTGCTGTTCCCAATTGCAGCAGGTTGCTAGTGATTTATGACTCAAGGTCATGAATCCATAAATCACATTTATGCCCCTGGAAGGATAATTGTGCATTAAGCTTGAAAGAGACCTTTGCTGCAGGAGTCTCTGGCAAACCCTGGTCGAAGTTGTGAACCATCAGACAAGGAAATTCTAGAAGACTCATTGGTCCCCAGAAGCAGCAAGGGCCACTATGGGGAGAGATGATGTGAATGAAAATGTGTGGTAGCCTAAATAAAACCCTAGTGGTGAATGGACTGAACTATATACCAGTGCTATGAGCATAGTACCTCATTGTTCCTGCTGGACATGGGGCTGCAGGGTGTACTTGGGGAATCTGATGAGAGCAATTCCAGAATCAGTGTCAGAGGGTCACCAGGTAAATGCTAGATGAGAAATGGATCCAGAATGGTCAAGATACTACCCTAGGACTGGGCAGCACAAGAGAGGCAAAGGAGAGACCCCAGCCTTGGTCTTTTAAGCCTGGCTCATTCTCTGTAGCCCACCCACACACTTCACTCTTCAAATCAGAGAGAAGCCCAAGACAGTGACTCAGAGCCCCCTTGGTACTTTTGCTGATAATTTTGTTTTGTTTTGTTTTGAAGTGAGATGTTCTGCCTCTATTAAAGTCTTTAGGAAATTATAGTAATTTGGACTTTTTCAGACATGTTTGAATTACTCACAGTCTGGAATTCCCAGGCAGGGGGTGAGACTGAGAGAGGCAGCGGAGTACAGGAATCAGGGACACAGGATTTGGAGTCAGATTGGTCTGAGTTCAAATCCCTACTTGGATAATTAGAAACTGTGTTAACTGCTCTGAGCCTTGGGTCCTCTTCTGGTTTGGGTAGCTAACAGCAAGACTTAGTTCAAGGGCCACTAGGGGACTGAATGAGGTAATAAACAGGGCATGCTTGGCCCCCAGGAGGCCTGAGAGGAAGGGTTACTCCCTGGGTACCTGATTGAGCGTCAGGCCAAGGTCTCAATGAGCCCTGAGCCAGCCCGCATGAGGCCTCATGCAAAACCCGCTCAGGCTTATGAATCAGGAGCTGGGCTTATAAATCAGACTCAGCTATGTGGCTGACTGGGGCCCAAGAACATCCCTTCTCTGAGGCCTCATTTCCTACAATCTGGATCGTGATCATTCTGTTGTAAGGACTTGTATGTTCAGTGCTTAGAACAATGCCCGTCATGCCATGGGTGCTCCTAGATGGTCATTTTGTCACCGTCCCTGTTCTCTTGTCTGTTCCAGCAGGGTAGCCACAGCTAATGTGCCTGCAGGGTTACTGGGAGAGTTTCCATAGCTCTGTTTCTGCCAAATATGGTGTGAATTTGTGCTTTTCTTGTTCTGTGTGTGGCCCCAACTTTTGCCTCTGCTGTTCTCTTAGTCAGGAAATCCCTTACGTCTCTGCCCATCTACCAATGTCTGTCTAAGACCCAGCTCCCAGGGTGATGGGAAGAACTTCCCTGATCTTGCCCTGTCTGAAACATTCACCAAGAGTTCAACCAACATCTCTCTCTCTCTCTCTCTTTTTTTTTTTTTTTGGTACTGGAGATTGAACTCAGGGGCACTCGGCCACTGAGCCACATCCCCAGCCCTATTTTGTGTTTTATGTAGAGACAGGGTCTCACTGAGTTGCTTAGCGCCTCGCCGTTGCTGAGGCTGGCTTTGAACTTGCAATTCTCCTGTCTCAGCCTCCCTAAGTGCTGGGATTATAGGCTTGCGCCACCACGCCCGGCTCAACCAACATCTCTTGAGTGCCTGTTCTGATTGAGGACATGCTTGAGTGGATCCCTCCATTTTTTTTCTCCCAGCCCATCTCTGAACGTGAACACTATTTTATCTGCCATATCTTCTAGCGCTAATTTTTCTCTCTAGACTTCAGACAGTAAAGGGCCTTATAAGCTTGCATGAGGCTCCGTGACCAGTTTGGGACCTGGCAGCCTCTCTGTCCAGGATGTTCTCCCTGACCACAGACATCTTTACCAGGGGGCAGGGCCAGCTGTGTCATTCTTTGCCAGATGCAGATAGATCTGAGCATGCTCATAAGGTCCAGGGGTTACCACCATTCACTGGGGATGCAGAGACCTTGAGAGGTAGCCCCCAAAGGAAGATGAGGACTTCAAACTGTTACTGAGTCTTTTCAGTGGGTTCCACGGAGATCAAAGTCTGAAGGAAGTAGAAGGTTGCTCTCTGACAAAAACATCGTATTTTTAGAAGCACTCAGTGGTTTAGGATGTTTGCCCCAATGCTGCCTTTCAGTGGAGGAGGTAGAGCTGGGGGTAGAGGGCAAGGGCTTCAACCTTGAGCTGAGGGCTGGTGGGAACGGGTTTCCTGGCACAGATCCAAGGGAAGAGGCTGAGGGCAGGAGGGTGGCCCATTACTGCCTATCCTTCATGAAGATCAGGATGCTCAGACCATGGCACATCAGAGTTGAGAGGCAGTGAGGCGCTGAGGCCTCAGGCTTCATCTCCTTTTTTCAGAAAGTGAGGCGTGTTGGCGCCTGTTTGTAATCCCAGCAGCTCAGGAGGCTGAGGCAGGGGGATCTGGAGTTCAAAGTCAGCCTCAGCAACTTAGCGAGACCCTGTCTCTAAATAAAATATAGAAAAGGCTAGGGATGTGGCTCAGTGACTGGATTCAATCCCTGGTACCAAAATAATTATTAAAAAATAAAAAGAAATTAAAAAATAAAAAGAAATGAGAAAACTGAGGCCCAGAGAAGAACAGAGGCCGATCAAACTCTACCCTCCACCTTCCACACCCACCACCAACATATACGCATCCTCCCCATCTGGGGATTTGGGGCTTGCACACATGAAACCATTCGAGAACAATGCGTGCATTCTGTAATCAGGGCTAATTGGTGTGGTTCAGAGGAGGAGGAATGCCAGGCGCTTGGAGGTAGTACATCAGTGGGTCCCTGAACAAACTGCCCAGGAATATTCCATAAAGAATTAGAATAACTTTGGGGCCCATGAGGGAGAAGCCCTGGGTGGATGAGAGGACTTTATGGGCAGTATAGACAAAAATGAGTTGAGACCTAGCTTTGCCTGAATGTGGGGACCAGGACAAGGGGGAAGGAGGGGGTCATCCACGGAGTGGATGAGACCAGCTGATGAGCATCTTAGATTGCACCTCACAAATTGCTAATGAGCCTCATTTGCAAAGGTGTGTGGTTGAGTGGAACTGGCTATAGTCTATTCAGAGACAAGCAGGGAGAGTCGTGTTGGGGGCTGCCTGGCCCTCCCCAGCTCTCCTCTGTGCCTCTACCTTATAATCAGGGTGGCCCTGTCTTAATGTTTATGCCCAAATCCCCAGAAGCCAGGCTGGAATGGCGAGCTGTAATTTATATCATTTTTCATATGGGTTATAGGCTCCAAAACTCAGACTCCTTTAAATGGGAACCACATTGGCGAGGGGTAAACTGAGAGGAGGGGGGCGTTAACAAATATGGTCCTGGAAAGCCACCTGCTTCTTGTTTGGGATGTGCCTCAGTTTGTTAGTTGGATCCAGTGCCCAGCTGGTTTTTGGAACTGGCAGATCTGCTGTGGGTTACTGTCCTTGGCAGGCATCTGTGCTGAGGCTGGGGTGAGCCGCTCAGCCTCCAAGGCACCCCCATGAAAAGCTTTACAGAGACTGTTGGGAGCACTGTGCTCTTTGCCCTTGCCTGTCCCCCACAGAGCAAAGCCAAGTGGAGAAAACCTAGTGCAGGCAAAGCTCAGAGCCTGTATGAGGCCTGGGGTCCCTGGCTGGTACAGAGCAGTGAGGATTCTGCCTTCCCAGACACTGTTTCTTGCAAACTATGAATGAGCACACCAAAGAAGGCAAGAAAGGCCTCTGTGCCGACAGAGTGAACCCTGGTTACATGCAACAACACGGACGCCTGGTATGGTGGCACACACCTGTAATCCTAGTGACTCAGGAGGCCGAGGCAGGAGGATTGCAAGTTTGAGGCCAGCCTCAGCGATTTAGCAACACCATCAGCCCTTTATGCTCTATTTCTTGATCCTAGAGGTGGCTACATGAGTGTTCACACTGCAAAAATTCATTAAACTGTACATTTATGGTCTGTGTTTTTATTTGTGTATGCATATGTGTGTGTGTGTGTGTGTGTTTGCGTGGTGCTGGGGATCAAACCCAGGGCCTTATGCATGTGAGGCAAGCACTCTACCAGTTGAGCTACATCCCAGCCCCTGGTTTGTGTTTTTTTGAATGTCATTTTTCACAATAAAAAAGGTTAAGAGGGGCTTGGGATATAGCTCAGTGGTAGAGCACTTGTGCAGCACCTGGCATTTGTAAGATCCTAGGTTCAATCCCCAGTATACCCCCCCACCCCCCCAAAAAAGGGCCGGGCTTGGTGGCGCATGCCTGTAATCCCAGCACTTTGGGAGCCTGAGACAGGAGAATTGCAAGTTCAAAGCCAGCCTCAGCAATGGCAAGGCGCTAAGCAACTGGATGAGACCCTGTCTCTACATAAAACACAAAATAGGGCTGGGGGTGTGGCTCAGTGGTTGAGTACTCCTGAGTTCAATCCCCAGTACCAAGAAAAAAACGAAGGAAAAAAAAAACAAACACTCTGATCTTCAAAGTCTGTTTGCTCTATTTTCTTCAATAACATATTGACACATAAAGACAAGTATTGCCTTTTAATGGGTGCAAGGAATCCCTCGCTGTTGAGGTTGAAGAAACCAAATGAGAAAGTGAACCCTGTGGGACCGGGGCTGGCCCCATAGGCTGGCTTCCCCCACGCTCCTTATTTTTCTGGGGCACATGAGTCTCCCCAGACGCACGGGCCTCCTGGCTCTTCCCCGGCCCTGTCAGGTGAGAAACTTTCCATTGTTGCCTTATCTGGTGGCAATCCGCTTCGCTTCCTTGCAGCAACCACAGGTGCACACAGATCTGAGGCCCTGATCTGTTCCACTCTGTGCCAAGCAGAGCCGGGGACGCGAACCCCAGCATGAAACGGCGCCCACAACCGCAAGGCCCGGTGTGCACCCTCTGAAACCGTAGGTAAAGACAATTACCGGCAATTTCCATAGCATGGTTTGTTTTTTGTTCAAAGGCCATGGAGGCCTTCTCAGCAGCAAGCCCAAAATATAGTATTCCCACCGCATGCTGCCTTCATAAACGTGCGATAAAAGCTGTGGTTGCTTTGTCCCAGCTCTTCCTTTTAACAGTCAAACCTTCAAGTTTGATGTTGAAACTGCTTTTTTTCTTAAAGTGTACTTTGATGGCTCAGATAACGCTTCCTGATAAGGAACCTGCCTTCAAAACCACTCACTGTACCTCGTGCACACCATTAGGATGCACGTCACAAGGGAAAGTCAGGCACCCGAAATTATAAGTGGGATGGGAATGTGCTGAGTCTGTGAGATTGTCTTCTCTGCTGCCTGCACTGGAGATTTTGAAGAAAAAGGAAGGAAAGAAAGAAGGAAGGAGGGGAGGGAGGAAGGAAGGAAGGAAGGAAGGAAGGAAGGAAGGAAGGAAGGAAGGAAGGAAGGAAGGAAGGAAAGAAGGCAGGCAGGCCAGGCACCGATCAGAAGGGGGTTTGGGAAAGGAGAATATGGTGGGTAAAGCCCTAGAAATTGCTGTTTTAGCTCCAGCAAAAGCTGCCAAGATTCACAGTCATGCCCATCAGTTTCATTTGAGAAGACTCCATAAAACTGATGTTAAGTGGCCCAGAGTCCCCACAAACTTGGAATGTCTGAGCTATCTTGGAGCGGTGACCCAGGCTCTGCATCCTTTAGCTACCACATCTCCCGTGGTTGAGTTTAAGCTCTTCTGTTTGGCTCATCAATGTCATGCCAATGGCTGCCTCTACCTGGAGTCATAGCAACACAATAGGAACAGATCCAGTGTGTCTTCATGTAAACAATGATCCTTTTGTTTTTCTAGTGCACTTTGATGCACTCTCCCTTCCCATGGAAAAGGCTGACACAAATACGGCAGCTACACCAACCCCATCCAGTGTTCTGTGCCCATTTCACAGATAAGTTAATAGCCTTAGAGAAGGAACTGCAGAAAGACCAAGGGAGGGTTTCTAGGGGAGGTCCCTTAATTGTGTCTGCAGAGACCAGGCATTTTCAAAGACCTCCAAGCTTTGGAGAGGAATCAGTGGCTTCCTAGGTGTCTCGAGAGAGATTGTGTTGGCTCTTGCTTTCATTTTCAGCTTCCTCTTGTGACCAGGGACCTCGGAGATCCTGGGCCTGTGAGGTTGGGGTGAGAGCTGGCTTAGGTCAGACAAACGGAAGCCTGAAGCCTAACTTAATAACTGTGTGCTTTGAGGAATTACTTCAACACTCAGTTCTCTGAGCCTCGACTTCATCAGGAAAATGAAGGTTTCAAAATTAAAAATTCTATTTTTATTTTTTTTAACTGAGGATTGAACTCAGGGATGCTTTACCACTGAGCAACATCCTCAATCTTTCTAATATTTTTTTAAAATTTTGAGATAGGGTCTCACTAAGTTGCCAAGGCTGTCCTTAAACATGTGTTCCTCCTGCCTCAGCCTCCCAAGTTGCTGGGACTACAGGTGCGGGCCACCATGCCTGGCTTCAGTAAAGTTCTTTAGGTGTTAACTGTCCTTGCCAAGCATGACAGACAGGGAAACTGTGATTCTATGAATTGTTCTGGATTTGCATAAGCACAATTTAATCTTATAGGCTTCTAAGCACTTTTGCAAATCTTTCAGCAGCCCATTTGATCTCTACCACAGCTTTCTAGGGTGGGCAGGCAGGCAGGCATGCTGTATTTTCATGTTCCCATTTGAGAAATGGAGAAATTGCGATGCAGAGAGATTAAATGGCTAGGTGCAGGAACCACGGCAAGCTGGCAGCTGGCCAGGACCTAGGCAGGAGTGTGGGAACCTTTGGGCCACTCTTTTGTGGGCAGTCCCACTGGTCAAAACCAAAAGTTAACCAATCAATAAATTAAAAAAATAAAAGGCTGAGACAGGAGAATTGTGAGTTCAAAGCCAGCCTCAGCAACTGTGAGGTGCCAGGCAATTCAGCAAGACCCTGTCTCTAAATAAAAAACAAAATAGGGCTGGAGATGTGGCTCAGTGGTCGAGTGCCCCTGAGTTCAATCCCTGGTACCAAAAAAAAAAAAAAATCCTGGCTCCAGTTCTCACCAGCTGTGTGACCTCAGGCATGTGGCTAAGCCTAGGAATAGGATCCCTGACCTCACACATGCTACACAAGTGCTCCACCACTGAGCTCTATAACCTCCAGCCCTGGAGCCAGGATTTGAACCTTATGATTTAATTTAAAAACCTGGAATTAATACACCACACCACATTGACTTCTTATCCTGTTCACAAAGTACTTGAGGAGTGCTAAGGCTCTTAGTCACTCTTCCCTCACTGGAACACTCCCAGATTCTGCTGAGTGTGTGGGCTGTGGGTCTTTCTTGCTCCCTCTCTGGACTCTGAGTCCTGCAGGTTCTGTGGATGCATCCAACCCAGCTCTGTCTGCCCCACAAACCAGCCTGGCACATGGTGGTTCTTGGCAAGCCTTGCCAGGTGAAGGCTCACAGAATAAAAACAGTGCTGTGTGGAGGGTACGGTGGCCAGCTGGGGCCTAGAAGCCTGGGGGCTGAACGTTCCAGGGCTCTCTGCCCTAGTCCTCACAGCACAGAAGTGCCGTTTGTCCCACCTCATTACAAATTTGGTCCTGACTTTTCTAACCATGCAGAATAATGCAATATTTAAAAGTGCAGACTCAGGGTTGGGCGCTCTGTTTCCTATCCATTATGTGACCCAGGGCAAGTGACCTTGTATTTCATGAATATAAGACTCCATCCATTGTAAAGTACACCATATTTTATGTCCCACTGAGAAAGGAGGAACATTCCCTGCCACTTCAGCTACAACAAGCTGATGATTGTAAAATACATCTCAGTCTCAGAGATGTGCAGATTTTATAGGCATTTCAGAAAAGAAAATATGTGAATGTCTGATCTGCGCACAAGAAGATGCTCTACACCATTAGCCATCAGAGAAATGCAAATTAAACCCACAACCAGATACCACTATCACATCCATTACAATAGTTCCAATACCCCCCGCCAAAAAAAAACCTGACCATCCCACTTGTTGGCAAGGATGTGAGGCAATGATACTACTGATGGGAACGTAAAGCCACTCTGGATAATAATGAGGCAGCTTCTCAAAAGGTTAGGCATACATCTGTTACACGATCCAGACACTCTACTCCAAGATATTTACCCAAGAGAAATAAAACCAAGTTCATGCAAATATTTGTACACAAATATTTATTATAGCAACTTCATTTGTAGTAGCCCCAAACTGGAAACAACTCAAATGTCTACCAGTGAGAGAACGAATCAACAAATTACAGTCTATCTATAGAGTTGTGCCCAGTAATTAACTGGAGTTAATGCTGGAATAAGGAACTCAGTGTGGTGTGCTGCATAAAGTCCGGCTTTTTTTTTTTTTTTAAATATTTTTTTCAGTTGTAGATGGACACAATATCTTTATTTTATTTATTTTTATGTGGTGCTGAGGATCGAACCCAGTGACTCACACATGTGAGGCAGGCGCTCTACCACTGAGCTACAATCCCAGCCCTAAAGTCCGGCTTTTTAAGTTAAATCATAATGTTCCAACTCTGGCTGGAGAGCTGGGGCGTAGAGCACTTCTGTAGTGTGTAGAGCACTTGTGTAGTGTGTGCAAGGCCCGGGATTTGCCCTAAGGCTCAGCCACCTACCTAAGGTCACAGATGGTGAGAGCTGAAGCCAGGATTATATTTTATTTGATTGATGGCTGACTTTTTCTTTTTTGAGGTACTGGGGTCCCTGACCAGTAGAGCCAGAGATACTTGCATGTCTGCTCAGGTCCTGGCCAGTCGCCCATTAACTGAAGTTAATGCTGGTGCCTAGTTGTTAATGCAGGAATTAATTAATGATCTATGCAACAGGGAAAGATTTCACAATTATTATGTTGAATTGAAAAAAAAAAACAGATTAAAAAAGGAGTACATACTGGTTTTTTTTTGGGCTTATTTTTTGGGGGGGGGTACCGGGGGGTACTCAACCATGGAGCCACATCCCCAGCCCTATTTTGTGTTTTATGTACAGATAGGGTCTCGCTGAGTTGCTTAGCGCCTCGCCATTGCTGAAGCTGGCTTTGAACTAGCAAATCTCCTGTCTCAGTCTCCCAAAATGCTGGGATTACAGGCTTGCGCCACTGTGCCAGGCTAGGAGTACATACTGTTTGATTTGCTTTATATGAAGCTCCAGAAAAGATAAAGTTATCTATTTTGACAGAAAGCAGATCAGTGATTGCCTGACAACTAGGGGGTGGCATGGGGTGGATTGAAAGAATGGATTCTGACAAGGGACAGGAAACTGGGGCATTATGGAGAACTTTGTTTAATAGATCATAGCAACAGCTGCACAGGCAGAAGCATGTCAAAGCTCAACTGTACTCCTTAAATATATATAACTTAATATGCTTCAATTGTACTTTGATAATGTTGAAAAATATAAACAGATATATGTTTTGAATGGTTTCCTGGTCTGGGCCTCAGGAATATCGTGAGGTATAAATGAGGTAAAGCCTTTGCTCACTCTGGTGCAGGGTAAGAGCACTGTAAATGTCAGCTAATGTCATTCCTGCCCCCACACTTAGCCTGCACGGGTACTTTACCTCTGTGGTACTTTACCTTGCAGTTTTTGTTCCATTGAGAGGCCTCTTTGCAGACAGGGGCCTGAGTTTGGGAGAAGCAAGGGCCCTTCCCTTGGTCCCACAGGGAGCTGATGCAGTCAGGCCACCCTCCTGATCCAGAGAGGGTCCCACACCCGAGGCTGAGCAAAAGAGGACAATCCCAGTCTCCAAAGGGCGGTAAGTGGTCTGTCTTGCAAGAGTGAATGCTACAGGGACTGTGACATGTGACACCTCAACATTTGATACTGGGTCCTTACTGAGGGTGACTGACCACAGTGAGCAGCATGAGAGAGGCCCCTGCTTGGCCAGCTTTGAAGTCGCTCACCCTACGGCTTGCGGCGTTCCTTCTACACACTCCTGAGCTGGCTGGGCCCCTGGTCCCCTGCTAGCAAGTGCTCTGAAGCCACTCTTCGCAGTAACGGTGAGAAGCCCCCACCACAGGCCATCTTCGGGGTGGGCCAAGGTTCAACATTACTCAGAGCTTCCAGGACCTGTGTGAGTTCAACAGGAAGCTTGGTTTTTCCTCTCAGGTTGACAACAGCCTGTATTCTGTGTTTCTATTCAGCTCTGGGCTCTCTTTTGGACTAGGTTTCTGGGGTGAAAGTCTGGGTGTTCATGACCCTTGGGGCCCTACCAGCAGATGCCTAGGCAGAACGAACTCACTCAGCAAGTTCCGGTGGGGAGGTTTGTGCCAGGCCTTGGGGACAACTTAGCTCATCTACAGTCTTTTGGATTCTTTTTTTTTTTTTTCCCCTTTGGTACTGGGGATTGAATTTGGGGCACTCGACCACTGAGCCACATCCCCAGCCCTATTTTGTGTTTTATTTATTTATTTGTTTGTTTGTTTATTTTTGGTACTGGAGATTGAACTGAGGGGCACTCGACCACTGAGCCACATCCCCAGTCCTATTTTGTGTTTTATGCAGAGACAGGGTCTCACTGAGTTGCTTAGCACCTCGCCGTTGCTGAGGCTGGCTTTGAACTCGCTATTCTCCTGTCTCAGCCTCCCTAAGTGCTGGGATTACAGGCTTGCGCCACTGCGCCCAGCTTCTTTTGGACTCTTACCAGGTACATAGTGGGCCTCCAACACATATTTGTTTAACTGATCCAGGTTGAAATATAATACGTCCCCAACAAACACAACCTCTCCTAGGTTCCTAGTTCAACAAATATTGCCTTCTCCTGCCCCCTTGGGCCAGCTACCCTGGAGTCACCTGCCTCCCCTGTTCCCATCCCCAAGGAGACTAAATACATCTGTTCTTTCTCATTGTTTCTCAAATGCAGCCTCCCTCCCCCTGCCCTCTGTGATGGTCTCTCTCTACTCTGTCCTCACTGTCATGCCTGGTCCCTCTATACTCACAGACTTTACGGTGGCCACAGTATCTTTCCTAGATGCTTGAGGGAACATGTCATAAATGGACCTTCTTTGCTTCCCATCTTCACATCTGCTATTTGGCAAGTCTCAAGTCCCTGCTGTGACCTCCCACCTCTGAAAGAGGCCTTTTACCTCTCACAACTCAGCCAGGTATGACAGCGCAGGCTTGTAATCCCAGACACCTGGGAGACTGAGGCAGGAAGATTGCAATTTCAAGGCAACTTAGTGTGAGACTTTATCTCAAAAAAATAAATAAATAAAAAAAGCTGGGTGTGGTGGCACACACCTGTAATCCCAGCACTTAGGGAGGCTGAGACAGGAGAATCTCAAGTTCAAAGCCAGCCTCAGCAAGGGCAAGGTGCTAAGCAGCTCAGTGAGACCCTGTCTCTACATAAAACACAAAATAGGGCTGGGGATGTGGCTCAGTGGTTGAGTACCCCTGAGTTCAATCCCTGGTACCAAAAAAAAAAAAAAGATTGGGGATGTAGCTTAGTGTTAAAGTACCCCTGGGTTTAATCCCTAGTACCAAAGGTAAGAAAGTAAATAAATAAATAAATAAACAAACAAAAATAAAGAGTGCTAGGGACACAGTTCAGTGGTAAAGCAACCTGGGTTCAACTTCCAGTACTGCCAAAACAAAAACAAAAACAACCTCATCCCTGCTCTCCAAGGTGCTCTCTATGCTTGTACTAAGCACACCTGGCCCCTTGCGGGCCCCAAAACAAGCCATGGTCTTCCTGATGTCCAGGGCTCCATGCAGTACTTGGAATAGGCCCCCCTCCCCAGTCCCTGGACCTCTGCGTCTCTGACTCTCACCCTTCCACTGAACCCTTTCCTCCCCACTTCCCTGACCTGGCCGCTCTCAGCTTACCTGACCACAGTCACAGTTGGTCTCCCTCTTCCTCTCTATGCATGTGTCAGTGTTGCATGCATCACGTGATCCACAGGGGTCTCTGGCCTCTGATGGCAGGATTCTGACTTGGCTGTGTCACTGGCCAACCCAGCCCTGCCTGGTTAAGGGCAGTCCAGCACTGAACAGGTGTTTGGCAGTGTGTGCTGGAGAGCCATCTCTCTGTGCCTTCCATAACCTCAAGGGACCAGCTCCAGGCCTGTGACAGACTTTCCCCTGCCCCACAGGCTCCCTGATGTAGCTAGGTTTAGTAAGGAACAAGTCCTGTGGCATTGAACCTAAGTTCAACGGCAGGACCAAAGAGGAAAGGACACTTTCCAGAGGACTTTCTTGGACATTGAATATTTTTGATGTCCTTCCCTGGCTTTAGCTAGAGATATGACCTGTGGCTGAGGCTGGAAACTTAGAGAACTCACATTCCAGTTTCTTTTCTTTTTTCTTCTGGTACTGGGGATTGAACCCAGGGGTGCTCTACCCCGAGCCACATCCCAGTTTATATATATATATATATATATATATATATATTTTGATACTGAGGATTGAACTCAGGGGTACTTGACCACTGAGCCACATCTGCAGTCCTATTTTGTGTTTTATTTAGAGACAGGGTCTCACTGAGTTGCTTAGCACCTTGCTGTTGCTGAGGCTGGCTTTGAACTTGTGATTCTCCTGTCTCATTTTCCCAAAGCGCTGGGATTACAAGTGTGCACCACCATGCCCAGCTCCCAGTTTATTTTTTATTCTGAGACAAAGTCTCACTGAGTTGCTGAGGCTGATTTTGAATTGGCGATCCTCCTGCCTCAGCCTCCTGAGTTGCTAGGATTACAGGTGTGTGCCACAGTGCTCAGCTTCCACATTTTGTTTACATTGGACTCTGAAAAAAGTATTCCTGGACTCTTGGAAAAACAGCTCCCCTCCCTGGGCTGGGTAGATGCTGGGAAGGCAAAAGGGAAGCCTGGCTCATCTCTGGACCTCGGTGTCTTCATCAGCACAATGGAGAGTACCTACCTCATGGGCTGGTGGGTGAATATGCATAAAACTCAAACAGAGTTGGACACACATTTGTTAGTTCTGAGGAAGATAATGATGACCACACTAGTTTGTGGGGCATGCCAGCATGGCAGAAAATATACCAGTCACTGTGTTGGGAAGACAGGCCCTAGGCACATGGAACCAAGCCATAGGTCCTTTCTCAGGAGGAGCAGGCTCCATGAGGGCAGAGGCTACACTCAGTGAGAATCTGTTGAATAGACTGAGTTTTTAGTTTTTCAGATTAGGCTGAGCTGAAGCTTTTTGTTTTGTTTGTTTGCTTTTCTTCCTGTGCCGGGAAGGAAGTCCTTGCTAGGCAGTTAGGATAGCGAAGAGGTTTTTTTTGTTGTTGTTGTTTTTGTTGTTGTTTTGGTACTGGGGATTGAACCCAGGGGCACTCGATCACTGAGCCACATCCCCAGCCCTATTTTGTGTTTTATGTAGAGACAGGGTCTCACTGAGTTGCTTAGCACCTCGTGGTTGCTGAGGCTGGCTTTGAACTCGTGATTCTCCTGTCTCAGCCTCCCTAAGTGCTGGGATTACAGGCTTGAGCCACCATGCCCAGATGTGAAGAGGTTTAAAGTTGTGTTTAATCTCTTAAAAGAAGAATCTTTAAGTTCTTATTTTCCAAGGGTGCTAATGAGTAGTAATTATTACCCGATCATTCAATCAGACCTCCTCTGGGAACTCCTGATGGGTTTGCATAGAGGCCCAGATGGGGCTAAGAGGAGAAAAACTGCATAATTTAAAATAAGCTTATGGCTTCCAGAGAGGCACATTATTGTATCAAGATCTTGTCTGGGAGCCAGGCGCGGTGGTGCAAGCCTATAATCCCAGCACTTAGGGAGGCTGAGACAGGAGAATCGCGAGTTCAAAGCCAGCCTCATCAATGGCGACGCCCTAAGCAACTTAGTGAGACCCTGTCTTTACATGAAACACACACAAAAATAGGGCTGGCTGGAGATGTGGCTCAGTGGTTGAGTGCCCCTGAGTTCAATCTTCAGTACCAAAAAAAAAAAAAAAAAAAGATCTTGTCTGGGGACTGGGGTTGTGGCTCAGTGGCAGAGTGCTTGCCTCACACGTGTGAGGCACTGGGTTTCATTCTCAGCACCACATAAAAGTAAATAAACAAAATAAAGATATTGTGTCTATCTATAACTAAAAAATATTGGAAAAAAAAAAGATCTTGTCTGTTAAACCTCCTGGAGTCTTTGCATGGGATGACATCCCTATAGGTCATCAGATCCAGCCCCTTGCCTTAGAGCCAGATGTTCATATTCACGTGGTAATCCATGTCTGGAGGCCTTTGAAGTCTGCTGTAGTGTAAGAACTGTTGGGCAAGGATGGGCCTGTTTAGGTCTGAATCCCTCACACACAGCCTGGATCTTCCCTGGACCTGAGTCCTGGGTACCAGGCTATGCTGGTGCTGGGGAGAGAGCAGGGTGCTGAGCCGACTCGGTCTGGTTGCACAGGACTCAAGGTCTGAGAGCAGAGGTGGGGAGACAGATGGTGCATGAACTTTAGACACACAAGAGCTTATCATCATACTACATGCAACAAAAGAGATATCTCCCAGATGACAGGGAGGGCTGACCTCATGGGAAAAGACCTGGTCTAGGGGGCTCAGGAAGTGAGGGTTCAGCAGAGACCTGAAGGGTGCATGGGGTGGGAGTCAGAAGAAAGGGTGGCAAGCTGAGTAGGGTGTGAATAGTGTGGAAACGGTAATGTTAATAATATCATGAAATAATGTATTCGTCAACTTTCTGTCACTGTAGCAAAATACCTGACATAACTCACAAGGAGGAAAAGATTATTTTGGCTTAAGGTTTCAGTCCATGGTCAGATGGCTCTGTTGCCTTTGGACTTGTAGTGAGGCAGCACATCATGGTGAGGAGCACAGAGAGGAAAAGAGCCTCTCACGTCATGGTGGCCAGGAAGAAAAGAGGGAGATAAGAAGAGGACAGGATTGCAGTATTCCTTTTACGGGCATGAGCCCATGAACTAATTCCTTCTACTAGGTTCTGCCTCCTGAAGGTGCCACACCTCTCAATACACTATGGGCTGGAGACCAATCCTTCCATATACAGACCTTTAGAGTACACTCAAGATCCAAACTAGCCGGTGTGGCGGTGCACACCAGGAGCTCAGGAGGCTGAGGCAGGAGAATTATGAGTTCAAAGCCAGACTCGGCAATTTAGCAAGGCCCTAAGCAACTCAGCAAGACCCTGCCTCAGAATACAAAAAATAAAATAAAAAAAGCTGGGGATATGGCTCCTTGGTTAAGTGCCTCTGGGTTCAATCTCTGCTACAAAAAAAAAAAAAAATCCGAACCATACCAATTAGTGTGCAAATAACGGTGTGAGTAATGTTAGGAGTAGTGTCTAAACACTAGCATGAACACTGTGAGAAGGGTAGTGAGTAGCGGGTGAATACTAGGTGACCAGCGTGTGACTGTGAGAACGGTATTGTGGACTGTGTATGTAAAGGCCTGTGGCCTGTTTTAAGGCCAGAAGGCCCAGGAGCTGCAGCACTTGAGGGAGGCTCTGGGTGAACTGGAGAGGAGAGCTGGGACCCAGGTCCTTGTTTACCCTGAATGGGTTCCCATGGGGAACAAGCTTTGATGGTGGATGTCCTTAGAGCATATTCAAGGACAATCTCCCAATCTCCCCTCACCTCCCTGGATTCCCTCCCTTGGATATGACCCGTTGCAGGGCCGGGTCAGCCCGTTCTTCTCCAGGTTTCTTTTTAGAACTCCGAAGTGCTCCCACTGATGAGTGACTGCAGAACCAGAGGAGAAAAGGTCCCCGCAGG
>PVHX01008618.1:0-82136 GCA_004024805.1 Geosciurus inauris
GAGGCGCTAAGCAACTCAGTGAGACCCTGTCTCTACATAAAACACAAAATAGGGCTGGGGATGTGGCTCAGTGGTCGAGTGCCCCTGAGTTCAATCCCCGGTACCAAAAAAAAAAAAAAAAAAAAAAAATCCTGGAAGAATGCCTTTTTCTAACTGGATTACTCTCTGTGTCACTGAATGTTTATGAAGGCCTTGGTTTGCAGAGGGGCCTTTTGGTGAAGAAAGGTCAACTTTGCATCTCTTTAGTTCCTTCCACATGAAGACATGTTCAGAGCAACCTAACAGGCCCTTTCTGCAGGGCAGTGGCCCTTTAGCTGTTAAGTATTCTTTTATTAAAGCACTAGAAACACACCAAAACTTCAATCCCTTTTAATAAAGGGGAGGAAATGTCCAGAAGCCCCGAGCTGGTGAGTAGAAGCACTGTCAGAACTAGAAATGAAGTCTTCTGATAGCTAGCAAGTGGAGGAGAGTAGTAAGTGACAGCCATCCATGCTCAGACAGGGCACGGGACCTGAGCCTGCTCATGGGTTATCTACTTGGGTACAGTGATCCCTAGGACAGGAGAGCTTTGGGGTTAAGTGCCCAGACTCTAACTCAATCTTCACCACTTAATTCAATGACCTTGAGAAAATTTAGTTCCCTCTTCTGTAAAAAGTGGGGATAACAAACACAAGTTTGAGGCCAGCCTCAGTAACAGCGAAATCTTAAACAACTTAGTAAGACTCTCAAAATAAAAAGGTTTGGGGATATAGCTATGGCTCAATGGTTAAGCACCCCTGGGTTCAATCCCTGGTACCCAAAACAAGACAACAAAAAAACCCTGAATTTATGAGACTGTTGTAAAAGTTGATTGAATTGGTCCAAATAAAAGGGCTTAAAGCAATATCTGGCATGAAGTAATTGCTCAGTTAAGCATGATGGTTTTTAAGATTTAATATATTTTTACATCAGGATGATCAACAAAATAAATTAGAAGTGGATTAAATAAGAAAAAGTAATACCAATAAAAAAAATTTTTTTTGGTACTGGGGATTGAACTCAGGGGTACTTGACCTCTGAGTCACATCTCCAGCCCTATTTTGTGTTTTTATTTAGAGATGGTCTCACTGAGTTGCTTAGTGCCTTGCCTTTGCTGAGGCTGGCTTTGAACTTGTGATTCTCCTGTATCAGCCTCCCAAAGTGCTAGGATTACAGGCGTGTGATCACACCCAGATCCAATAAAATTTTTAAAAAGTGCATGTGATAGAAGAAACAAAATATTAGTAAATTTGAATATATAAAAGCAAAAATTACTCTAGGTTAAAAAATATTATAATTGGTAAGAACTTGTTTCTATATAAAACACAAAATAGGGCTGGGGATGTGGCTCAGTGGTCGAGTACCCCTAGGTTCAATCCCCAGTACCAAAAAAAAAAAAAAAAAAAAAAAAAAAAAATATATATATATATATATATATATATATATATATATAAGAAAAAGATAAATAATAAACTGGCAAAAAGATGATAAAGTGTTTGATAGCCAGAGTTAATATCTCTAATATATTAAAAGTCAATTTTATAAGAAAAATTAAATATATTAAGAAAATAATAAATATAAAGTTCCACTTTTCAATTATGAAAATTGCAAATTATAATTCAATGTATATCCATATTTTATGCAGATATCCAATTTGCATATATAAAAATAATCCACTGTTGGTTAGCATGCATGGAAATAGATGCTGTTGACTAAAGTGTATATTGGTTTAAACTTTCCAGAGGACAATTTGAAAATATGTACCAAAAAAACCTTTAAAATGTCCATGAAATGGATCTTAAAAATGTTCACCTGGTTATTTCATCTAGAAATTTATCAGACATAGAAATAATCCAGCACAGAATCAGTTTTATAAAGTGTTAAGCTGACTGGTTCCTCTGGCTCTCTGGTGTACAGGCCATTTGGGGACCAGCCAGCTTCTAATCATGTAAGCCAATCTAATAAATCTTGTATTAAAACAAACAAAATTTCCAACTGACTAGCCCTTCCTCAGAAATTATTTTCCAAACTAGAGAAGTCTCACAAAAAGAAGGCTGAGATACAGGATGATGCCAGCACCTTGGAAAGGGATCCCTTCTTGTCAGATTTTCCCTTGTAACAGGCCTTTATGAATTGTTTGCAAGGGTTACTAGAACCTCCCTAACCAGCATGTAAAGGGGATTCAATGGTGTGTCAAATCTAACACACATAGAGCATTATTTAACATAAGAAGCTCCAAATAAGTGTTAAAGAGAAAACAAGGGAGAGAAATTGCAGTAGACAGTGCAGTCAGCCTGGCTTTACTCACATTGATCTTTTCCATTCTTCATAGAGATGAATGCCACCAACTGATGTGTAAGTTTCATTGAAAAAAATGTGTTCTGCTGGTAATAATCCACATTCCTAAAATATTTAGTTATTTGATAGAACATCTTCAAAGACTATTTAATGGCTTTAAATCTCAGACAAAAAGCTAAATGAGACACAAAATGAGACCGTGGGGGCGGAGGTAACATGTGTAGGTAAATCCCTATTAAAGTGCGACAGAAAATATTAATAGTAATAATCACAAAGTGGGAATTTGCTTTATTTATTTTTGGTGTTGAAGATGAACCCAGTGCCTTGCATGTACGCTTAAGCAGGCATTGTACCACTGAACTACATCCCTAGCCCTCACTTTCTTTTTATTCTCAATTTTTCTGTATTTTACAATTTTTGAATAATTTCCTTAGGGGAAAAAACATTATGTTGGGAGAAATTAATTGATCATGTAGTAATTGGTTCATAGTAAGTGTTCAAGATAGCCACTCTTGGCGTTCAAGGCTCCTTTCTGCCGCAAACGTTTTGGGCCTTCTCAGGTCTTGCATCTGGGAACCTGTAAAATAAGGGGTAATGTACTTGATTATCTGGGGGTCTTCTCACTGTAAAGTCACCGAGGTTTAAAATTTTCCCGATTGAGTTTAGGAACCAGATTGGTTTAGGCGCCAAAGGTCGCTGGTGCCAGCGCTGGAGACTCCGGGAGCTTTGCGGATCCTCACAACCGACCGCAAACGCACTGCGGCAATTCCTCCTCCGCGCGGGCACAACGGGAGCCCACCCAACTCGGTAAACCTGTGCAGCAACCCTTCTCACGTCGGTATGGGGGTTTCTGCTCCATGGGGAAAAAAGGTATCCTACAATGCGCTTTTGCGTCATCGGTAGGTAACCTGCAAGCCCCTCACTCGAAATCTCCATCTCTCAGGTGTGCTTTCCTAAACGTACTCCTTTTACAGATTCCTCGGGCGCATCATTTAAGATGAGGGCGTTCTGCAATTTGCAAACCATTTCAAACAACCCCAGGTTCCAAACACAGCTTAAAAGAGAGTACTTTGGGCAAAGTAGCATTACAATTCAAGACATCTGACCTTCACAATTTTTAGTCATAATCTTTTCTAGGGGCCCTTCCACATCATAGGGGCCCTTCCACACCATACACAAACGTCGCAAAATAGCACATCCCGAGCCAGCCAGGAGTCGAACCTAGAATCTTCTGATCCGTAGTCAGACGCGTTATCCATTGCGCCACTGGCCCGTGCTAGCTGAGCTTTCACTGTGCAGCTGATCACCGCTGACGCAGTTTCAACAGGCTTCCTGGCACCAGTTCTCCATTCTGGTCCCTGCGACGGATGTCGTGGCTCCGGCGCATCGCGACCAACTCCGCCTTTCCCACTGAACACATTGCACCAATCCGCAGACGCTACGTCACGGCGCTCTACGGCGCACTCCAGTCCATCGCATCAGGGGGCGTGTCCTTAACGCTCCAACTCGCGCACTAGTTTGTCCCCCACCGCCTCCCGTTCGCCTGCGTTCTTTCCCGCGGGGAGGCAAAGGGGTGGGGTGAGGCGGGCGCGGTGGCTGGGGTGCTAGGGTGATCAGTAGCGGCGTAACGGAGGTGGTGGTGAGGCGCTGGGCTGACCAGCGGAGTGGAGAAGAAGAGGTGGTGGTGCAGGATGGCGGCGACGACTTACGAGCGGCTGAATCTGTGAGTCCCGCGGCTGTGGTGGTTGACAGAGGGGCCTGGGGGCGGCAGGTGCGGGCCAGCGCCTCGGGGAGGACCCCGACTCCAGGGTCGGGTCGGGTCGGGTCGGGTGGGGAGCCCTCGCCCGGCCGTGGTCGCCAGGCTAGGAGCACGGGTCTTGCCAGCCTTTCTGGGCCCTCTCGGCCTCGGCGCCCGCCGGGGAGCGGAGCTGCAGACGGGTTCCCAGCTCTCCCGGACCGCGTGACTACGCGGCCCTTCAGAGCGCTCCTCCCCACTTTTTTTTTTTTTTAAAGAGAGGTGTTGGCCCAATTTATCCTTATGGCTTAGCAGAGAAAAAAAGGTTTTCTTTTATTTAATGAATCTATAGTAACGTTTTAGAGTCGACACAACACAGACTTTTCTCTTGCTTACATCGAAGGCTGCCTGACCGGTCTTTAGGGTGCAGGAAAAGAAATTCACGATCAGTACATCTTTTAAGGTCTGGAAGGAATTTACTTCGGTTTAAATTTTATACAGCCCTAACATAAGCAGGTCCTAAGTCTTTTCTGACAGCCATTCGCTAACCTCTAGGGTTTGGACACTGCAAATTGACTTTTTGGTAGACAAATGCTTGGGGCTTTGAGAGAGAGGCCCTGGATGTTAAGAGTTGTAAAATAGTTGTTTGTAAGGGCTTTGGCTCGTCTTGGATAAATCACATGTATGTATTTCCCCTTAGTAATACCCTCAGCATCTACACTTTTCTTGTCTGCGAATAACTTTGTTCTACTCCCTTGAATGCTTTGCCTCTAGGATACTTAAAAATCTGGTAGTCTGGGAGTGTGTTTGACAGCAGAATCAAATGTAATTTTTGAGAAGCTTATCTATCACTCTGTAAGTTAAAATAACCTGGTACTTAGGCATAGATATCACATTTCCTTTGCAGGAAAATGAGGCTGTATAAAGTGGTTTGGGCACTTCCTGGTACTCCCAAGAACTTCAGGCTCACTAATAACTTTCTGCAAGGTACAGAGTTATGGGTGCAGCATTGGATTGGATATCTATTGGAGTAGATTGGATATCTACTCCATGTCATGTATTTTGCAGAAAAGATGATCACTTTTTCTACAGTTCACTTCCTTCACCCCCCCCATTTATAATCCTTTGAAAACCTCAGCTGCACACTTCCTTCCATATTTTCTTCACTTTTTTTTATTCTCTCCTATTTCCCATTTGCAAAGTGATCAAAAAGAGTTGAAGTTTATTGAAGTGTAATGAAGCTAGGTAACTGGCTAGGCCAGTGTTCTGTGTGCTTTGCTGGTGAATTGGGTTATTGTTGTCTATCTGATAGGTATTGAAGGGTTTAATGTGATCTTACACCAGGTCTCAAATGTGTTTAAGCAATATGGAGCCTTGGCTTAATGCAGCTCAGTGTTAGGTTACAGGATGCAGTTGAATTTTCCTGTGGCAAAGATTGAATAAAATGGAGACCTTTAGAATTTTGATGATTTTTTTTTGAGCTGCCAAAGCACTAAATTTCACCAGTCCAGACCTCAAAACAAACAACACCCTCTATATCCATAAAAGAGAAAGGAAATTTGGTCCTTAAATGGTGAGAACAATGCTTTTGTATTGATTTTTGTAAGAAGTAGAAGCTATAAATTTGTTTCAGTAAAAAGTAAATTTGGGGTTATGTGAAAGTCATTCTCTGATTTATCAGTCCTTAAGTTTTGAGTGCTTCTATAAATACGAGGATAGAATTCTTTTTTTTCTTTTTTCTCTTTTTTTACCAATTTGTTTTACTTTAGCGGGCTTGTGAGTTGGAATCTCTGTTTTTATTCCTTCTTTTTGGTCCTGCTGTTCAATTTTTTTTTATATATATATATATATTTTTAATTGTAGATGGACATAATGTCTTTATTTTATTGCCTTGTATGTGGTGCTGAGGATCGAACCCAGGGCCTCACGCATGCGAGGCAAGCACTCTACCGCTGAGCTACAATCCCAGCCCCCCTGCTGTTCAATTTTTAAATGTGGCCTCTGACCAAGGAATATTCTTCTGGATGCATCTGGAGGTGGAATTGGTTGCTGACCTACATAAGAATCAGTAGGACACAATAGCCATTTTTTAAAGTTTCCTGGAGATGTATTTTAAGAAAGTGCCATACAAAAGAGATAGTTTGGTTATTATTATTTTTAACAAATGCATTGTACAGTACTTATTTAAATGTTAAAGTGCTTGAAATATTAAATATTTTTTCTTACATTATGCCGTACTTTTTCTGTCCATCTCTGCCCTACAGGAGTTCACCTTCGAAATGTCTTGGTTTCATCCTCTACTTCCCAGGGTACAATTTCCACTTCCTATAGAATCAAGCCCACATTACTCAGCTGTCTGTATTCTAAACCTCTCTATAATTTATTTTCTAACTTTATTTTCCATAAGTATTCCCCCAACCCTCCCACCCATTTCTGCCAGACTTGGCTCACCCTCTTCTAACTTGGGTTTATTTTGATCCTTCTACCCAGAATGCCTTCTTCCTCTCTCCTCTCTCTATATGCTGATCACATCCATGGTAGAACTCAGGTTTTTCATCCATGGTAGAACTCAGGTTTTTTAGTCAGAACAGATTTGGATTCAAATCTTAAACTTGCTGCTTGCTTTGTGTCTGGCATAGAACTTAGTATCTCAGAATCACTTTTTTTTGGTACTAGAGGTTGAACTCAGAGGCACTCGACTGAGCCACATCCCCTTCCCTATTTTGTATTTTATTTAGAGACAGGGTCTCATTAAGTTGCTTAGCACATCGCTTTTGCTGAGGCTGGCTTTGAACTCACAATCCTCCTGCCTCAGCCTCCTGAATTGCTGGGATTACAAATCTGTGCCTCCGTACCTGGCTTAGAATCATTTTTTTAATCTGTAAAATCTGAATGTTAATACTTCACAGAATTATTGTATGGTTTGAGTTTGTGGATGAAATACTGTATGTCGCAGAGAGCTTCTCTGAGAAACCTTTCCACATCTTTCTTTTCACTCAGCTGTGAATAAGTCTTTGAAGCTAAAAGTGAAACATCACTGTTGCAAGGATTAAACACCAAAAGTCCATATGATTTACATATTCTGTCTTTTAGGATTGATTTATAGAGGATTTACTGTCTCATGGACAAAGTGAGAGCTAGAACCATCAATCCATAATAATGTTTAAATCAGTCATTTTGCCACCTAGAGAGTATGTGATCATGATATATACTTTGTTTCTCCAGCCATGTTGCCACTATCTGGAATGTGTTGGAAGCACCTTAACATAGACTTCTCTAATCCTACTCAGTATTTGACATAAAGCCTGTGCAGCTCCTCAGTGAACCCCCATCCCTAGTAAATGAAAAGAACTTGCCAATATAGACCACGCACCAATACTTCAAAAAGAATAGTCTAGTAATTTGGAAAGTTTTTTTGTTTTAATTTTTTTTTTTTTAGTTATACATGGACACAGTGTCTTTATTTTTTTGTTTTTTTACTTATATTTATGTGGTGCTGAGGATTGAACCCAGTGCCTCAGGCACGCGAGGCAAGCGCTCTACCACTGAGCCCCAGCCCCACCCCATGGAAACTATTCTTTTAGCCGGGCGCAGTGGCTTACGCTTGTAATCCCAGCACTTTGGGAGGCCGAGACAGGAGAATCGCGAGTTCAAAGCCAGCCTCAGCAATGGCAAGGCACTAAGCAACTCAGTGAGACCCTGTCTCTATATAAAACACAAAATGGGGCTGGGGATGTGGCTCAGTGGTTGAGTACCCCTGAGTTCAATCCCTGGTACCAAAAAGAAAAAAAAGAAAGTATTTTTTTTGAAAAAGCATAGGCTTAAGTCATTTCATGTATGTTATTTTCTTCCCAATGCCTCTGTAAGGTCTTAGGTAGGTATTTCCTGTGTCATTGTTGAAGACAGTCAAATAATTACCCTTGGTTGCAATCAAGTCATACAGCCAACTCATAGCAGAGCTGACCTTGGAACACAGTTGGTCCAGAGTCCAGTGATCTTTCCATTACACTGCATTATTCAAATTACCATTTTTTTTCCTCTTAGGTTGATTTCTCCTTAGTCCTCAGACATGCCAGGTATAGAAATGAGTCACTTATAGTAAAAGATAGTTGACATCCATATGGATTTTTAATATGAAAAACACAATATTGATTTGTTTAGAATTTAAAATTCCTATTTTTTAAACTTCTAGGCAGTTTTAAATATCCTGTGTTGAGACTTCTTTTTGCTTTTTAGATCATTTATGTAAGAGTGGATAATGTCAGACATGTGTCTGGAATTGCAAAACAGTCAAAATAGAAATGTATTATTTGCCCTAACCCCCATCTTGAAAGGTCAGCTGAAACTAGGTGGAAGGCAGGGAATCCTTTAGATACTGAATCAGGCGGCAGCTTGCCTCTGAAGAAATGCTGTTTCCTTAGTTAAGAAGTTGTTTTTCTTAAAAGATTTTCATAGCTGTGAGGTCAGTCAGGGCAGATGTATTGCAAACTAGAGAACAGATGTAAACTAAACTGCATTGTAATGAGAACATATGTAACCTGTCCAACATTCACTTACCTCTCCTTGGAGGGCAGGACATAGATTATCCTCATGAAATTGGACAAAGATTATAAAAGTTTGTGTCCAAGGAAGGCATAGTTGGGTGGAAGTTCAGGCTAGAGAGTGAGTATGGGTTAATGCTAAGTAATGTGATGCAGCCTAGCATCCTTTAGATGCATAAACTTTGTGACAATGACAATTACCATGTTCCTAGGGAAGCAGCCATTTTTTCTTATTATGGTAAAATATATATAAAATATATTGTCTTAACCATTTAAAGTGTATAGTTCAGTAGCATTAAGCACTTTCACATTTTTGTCCAACCATTACTACCATCCGTCTCCAGAATTTTTATCTTCTGGCAAAATTAAAACTACCCCATTAAAGAATTCCCTATTCTTCCATTCCCCCAGCCCTTGGCAACCACCACTCTTAAGTCTTGTGTTTCTGTGAGTTTGACTGTTCTAGGTGTCTCATTTAAGTGGAATTATAACAATGTTTTTTTGAACAGGCTTATTTCATTTAGTATGTCTTCAGAGTTCAACCATGTTGTAGCTGGTGTCAGAATTTCCTTTTTTGGGGGGGCGGTGCTGGGGATTGAACCCAGGGCTTTGTGCATGCAAGGTAAACACTCTACCAACTGAGCTATATCCCCAGCCCCAGAATTTTCTTTTTAAGGCTGAATAATATACCATTATATGCACAGTCATGTCGCTTTGCAATGAGAACACATTCTGAGCAATGTGTCCTTAAGCAATATTGTTGGGTAAACATCATAGGGTATACTTACACAAGCCTAGATACTTATATAGCCTATTACACACCCAGGCTACATGATATGGACTGTTGTACATGTGGCCCGTAGTCGACTAGAATGTTTTTATGCAGTGCATAACTACTACCACATTTTGTTTATCCATTGCATTTGATGATGGACATTTAGGTTGCTTCCACCTCTTTGACTGTTGTGAATAATGCTGCTGTGAATGTGGGTCTATAGATATCTCTTTAAACCCCACTTTCAGTTATTTTGAGTATATATCCAGAAGTAGAATTGCTGGATCATATAGTAGTTCTATTTTTAAGTTTTTGAAGAACTGCTATATTGGCTGCACCATTTTATCTTCCCACCAGCAAAGGTACAGGGTTCCAGTACCTCTACATCTTTGCCAGTACTTATTCTTTTCTGTTTTTTTTTCCATTTTAGTGGGTGTAATATACTTGAAGTGAATTAATTTTATTCATTATGATTGGTAGGATTTTGAAGACATTGCTTGTTGCTTGAAATATGATATGAATGTTACATGGGAAAAAATTGTTCTCAGATACTCATCATAATCTAAGAGTGAAAGAAAAAAATGATATTTGATATTTACTTTATAATAAAATGTGTTGCTTTTCTTAAAATTTAGCAAGGGTCATTTTTAAAGAGTAGTCTTAAGAGTTATTGAATCTCAGGTAGCTGTAAGATTAAGTGTATTTATGTTAATAGCCAGAATTGTCTTTGTTGAATTTAACTTTCAGTTTCCTGTGATTTCTGTTTTTAATCTCATACTATGGTACTAATCCTTAAGAGCAAAATCATCTATCAAATAAAGGTAGTTAAAATAGGAAGCAATTATTATTTAAGTTTTGATATTTCTTCCATTATAATATGTGGCAACAGAAACCAGAATTCTAGGTGATATTGAATCTTCTTGGCTTTTTTTTTTCCTTCCCCTCCTTTTTTTTGGTATTGAACCCAGGGCCATTTTAACCACTGAGCAGTGTCCGCAGTCCTTTTTATTTTGGGAAAGAGTTTCACTAAACTTACTGAGGCTGGCCTCTAACTTGTGATCCTTTTTCTTCATCTTCTTGGGTCACTGGGATTATAAATATGTGCCACCACACCTGCCTGAATTTCCTTGTCTTGAATTTAGTGTATTCTTATTCACTTAGAGTTAACAGTTATTGTATCCACTCCTGCCATCCTATCCTGCCACCCCCACATCGTGGTACTGGGGATTGAACCCAGGAGCATGCTATAAACGCAGCCCTCCCTTTTAAAAATTTTATTTTGAGGCAGGGTCTCACTAGGTTTTACAGGCTGGCCTTGAACTTGAGATCCTCCTCCCTCAGTCCCCAGAGTAGCTAGGGTTACAAGTGTGCATCAGCTACCTTGTTTGGCAATAGTTTATTGTATTCTGATCACTTTATCAGATGGTTTATGTAGGACCAGAGTCCTTTTTTATATAGCATTACTTCTCGAATCTTAGAGACCTGACAACATAGCTAATCACCAAATAGCCTTGGATGGAATCTTCTTATTTTCTAAAGCCTATTTTATAAAATAAATAATGTGATAGAATTCTGTGGAAATAAAGGACATTACAGGGTTGTTGTTTTTTTCAATAAAAATTTTCCTAGGTTTTAATTATTCCTTTTCTTTGTTTGCATGAAGTCCATCAGTTAGTTCTATGTGTTTGTTATGTTGAGAATGCAGTATAACCTGTTGACTCTTAAATTTGAAAAAGTCCTGGCAGAACGTGGCTTCAGCGATACTCTGTAAACTTTCTTATCAGGGAAATTACTGTTCCCTCTTTCTCATTTCCAGTTTAAAACTTGACCTGTCAAGAGTTTTTCTTAGCAAGGAAAAGAGAAAACAGTGTTTAAAAATTCTATTTACTCTGTCACTGAGCCAATGAAAACACAAGTTAAGGGCCTTATATATATATATTTAAAACTTTGTAGGTATTTGCTGACTAAATATGTTATATTCTCTAAGAAAATTGATTGAGCTTCTGCTTTTTTTGTGTGTGAGAAATACCAAGGAGAATGGACCTAGTCCTTGTCTTCAGACAGGCCACTGGTGAGGATTTTAAAATAAAAAAGAGCAGTAAAACCATACACTGCACAAAAATTACACCATCCAGTGTTCACTCCGTTGTTCCTGACTGTAAGTGCTAGAGGGTGCAACGTTTGAAATCTCAGGAGCATACAACTTACAGAATATCTTTACTATATGTGACAAATATATAATATTTATATATTATACTTCAGAATATTCAATATAATAATATTCAATATTAGGGCCTACTAATGAGGGATTACAGGTATGTGCCACCATGCTCAGCTTGAAAGATATTTCTTGAGACACTGTGTATCTGAAAACATTTTTATTCTGCCTTCACACTTAACTGATAGTGTGGCTACAGACAGCATTCTCAGTCGGAAATGATTATCCTCCATAATTTTAAAGACCTTCCTGTTGTTTTGCTGTTGAATAATCCAGTATTTTGGCTGTTGAATATTTCAGCGCTTCCTTCTTTTGATTTCTTTTTCCTAAGTATCTTAGAACTGTCTTTGTATGATGTTTTGGAATTTTATGCTTAATGTGCCTGTGTTGTGTGTTTTCCATTTATTTGGTGGGTCTTTTTAGTCTAGAAACTTGTCCTTTGGTCTGAGATTTTTAAAAATTTCTTGCTGTCAATTTGATAATTTCTTTCCTTTTTTTCCCTCTTCTTTGTGTGTGCTGCTGGAATTCCTGCTAAATGGAAGCTGAACGTCTTGGATTATGCCTCTCTTTCTCCCTCCACGCCTCAGTCATCCTCCCTTCCTTCTTCCCTTCCTTCCTTGCTATGCTTTTACCTTGCAGTTCTTTTTAGTCTTTTCTCAAGGAGAGTTTTTCAGTTTTATCTTCCAGCCCTTCTGTTAATTATTCAAACTATTATTTTCATCAGTTCAAGAACATGTTCTTGCTTTTTTTGGTAACACCCTGTTCTTATTCTATGAATTCAGTGTCTTCTCTCTGAGGCTATCACTTATAAATGTGTTTTGAAGTTGTTTTCTTTTCTTGGCATACTTTGTTTACACAGAGTTGTTTTACTGCTTGTTTTGATCTTTGTCTTCTGAAAGGGAACCTTTTCTCAAGTATCTAGCGACTCCTGGGTGTCATTCCTTGTTAAAGAATGAGGCATTAAAAACGACTAATTCAAAGATTGGTTTGAGGGTCAGGGCTTGTCAGTTGTAGCCCTCAGTGTGGGCTCCTAAATGTCAGCAGTTCCAAGTCTTTGGGAGTGAGTGGGTGATGCAAGCTTGACTGCCATTATTCTGGAAGCCTGGCAGAGGAGGAGGATTGGATGGTTTACTAATCTGTAAGTAGACTTCTGTGTCTCCTGACTTCATTGATTATCCCACACAGAGCTAGTCCTCAGCTGTGCCTGGTAAGTGGGGTCCAGGGACTCTCTTGTCAAACTATTTTAAACATTAAATTCCAGCATCAGGGAGGGCAGGTGCTTGGGCACTACTGGTTTGGGTAGGGAGCTTATTGTTCTTTTTACAAACTTCAAACTACTTCACCTCCATCCTTACTCTTGCCTTTCTCTCATTGCCAAATCCTTATTTACCTTTTCCCTCTGCTTTTTTTTTTTTTTGGTACTGGAGATTGAACTCAGGGGCACTCAACCACTAAGCCACATCCCCAGCCCTGTTTTGTGTTTTATGTAGAGACAGGGTCTCACTGAGTTGCTTAGTGCCTCGCCCTTGCTGAGGCTGGCTTTGAACTCGTGATTCTCCTGTCTCAGCCTCCCAAAATGCTGGGATTACAGGCTTGTGCCACGGCTTTCCCTCTGCTCTTGAAGCCATCCAGTGGTTTTTGCTGAAATATGTTTATGTTGTTGGCTCTTACCTCATAGACAATTAGGTTCCCTGGTAACTTCTAAGTTAATTAGCTTATTTACAAGCACTCTTCCTTTTCTAAATTTGCATTTGAGTGGCTAGTATGTGTCCTCAGCCTGCATCTGCCTATTGGTACTCACCAGATTCTGTCTTCTGAAAGAAGATCAAGGCTTTTTCTGTGGAAGGTTCTTACTCTTGGAAATTTGTTTTAGTTTACCTCAGTTAGAATTAAAATTTATCGATCTTACTTCAGATGTATTTATCCAGACTCAAAGATGTCACATATTGTACTTTTTTTAAAGAAAGTGTACTTTTTAATTGTGTAATTTAAAAAATTCTAAGCATACAGTGAAGTCATTAACATTGTGATTATTAGGAATATAACAATTAGCCCTATTTTGTGTATGATATGAAGTCTTTATCTAAGGTGTATATGTTTTAACCAGTGTTCACACACCCTTCCAAATTAGTTTTTATTTTGTTTTGTTTTGTTTTGCTGTGCTGGGGATGGAACCCAGGGCCTCACTCAGGCTAGGTAAGTGCTGTACCACTGAGCCACACTCCCAGGTCTCTAAATCAGTTTTAAATTTAAATGTGAAATTGAGAAAGACTTTTTAATTGCTTATAAACAGGCTGATTTTTCAATGTATGTGCACATATGTGTGTGTATAACTTCTCTTTTAATCACTTGATTTTTACAATGAATGCTTTATTGTTTATTGAAATGTACCTGAGTTACAGTGTACAGAATGTGGAAACAGTGTGCCTTTTCAGTTCATTGGTTTCATTCAGGTACTTCATTTTAATTATAAAAGTTATACAGGTAAGCTGGGCGTGGTGGCGCAAGCCTGTAATCCCAGCACTTAGAGAGGCTGAGACAGGAGAATCGCGAGTTCAAAGCCAGCCTCAGTGACGTGAGGCGCTAAGCAACTCAGTGAGAACCTGCCTCTACATAAAACACAAAATAGGGCTGGGGATGTGGCTCAGTGGTTGAGTGCCCCTGAGTTCAATCTCCAGTGCAAAAAAAAAAAAAAAAAAAGAAGTTATACAGGTGAGAAGTGTAAATGCATTTATATAGATAGGTGCAGAGTATAGAAGGATGAACTATTGAGGACAGGCAATAAGCATTTTTCCACTGGCTGTTTATTTAGATGCAAGTTTTGTTTTTGTATATTATATAAAAAGGGGGAAGAATTCAGTTTCTGTGATCACATGTTGAATAATCTTTTTGTATTACTAGCTATTATTGAACAATTCAAATAGTTGGTTATTCAGTACAATTCAATTAGTTATGGTAGAGGACACCATTTATATGGAGAAATAAATTGTAGCTCTGTCCCCCACAGTACAGCTCTGCACTTACAACGCAGGCCTTGAACAGCATGAAGAAAAGCAGTGCAATAAGGACCTGTGGGCTTGACTCCGTGGTCAAACCTGGGTCGCCCTCCTCGGCCTTCTCTGTAGCCTGTTGACTTTGTCTTAGATGAAAAACTGAAGCAGCTGAGTAGGAGCCATGGAAGAGTAAAACAACAACAAAATCCAGTGATTTGAGGTCACTTAGTATCATAACAATAATGCTCCCATTTCATGGAGTCACTTCTTAGTACTGGACATATCATATGCATTCTCTTGTTTACCCTCACGTATTTTTTTTTTTAAATGAAGAGGAGGCTGACCCCAGAAGTTTGGTGCTTTGTTCAGGTACTTAGCGTAGACATGGTGTTGGGATTCAAATTAGATTTATAAGAGCCTAAAACTTGTCATTTTTTTCACCACTCTAGTATAGTACTAGAATTTGAAGACATCATCCTTTGGTAGGCTAGCACAGGTATTGTTTAGTTCAAAATGAACCCTGATCCATCAGGAAAATACTGATATAATACTTATTTTAAGAAAAGTCCCACCCGGTTGTGGTGGCACACACCTGTAATCCCAGTGGCTCTGGAGGCTACAGGAGAATCACCAAGTTCAAAGCCAGCTTCAGCAAAAGCAATGTGCTAAGCAACTCAGTGAGACCCTGTCTCTAAATAAAATACAAAAAGGGCTAGGGATGTGGCTCAGTGGTCGAGTGCCTCTGAGTTCAGTCCCTGGTTACCCACCACCACCACCAAAAAAAGAAAAGTCTTGGTTTAATAAAAGTTAAAGACTTCATTAAAAATTATTTTTGGTAGTACTGGAGATTAAATCCAGGGCCAGTTTACTCCTGAGTTATATCCCCAGCTTTTTAAAATTTTTTTGAGACAAGTTCTTAGGTTGTCTAGGTTGACCTTGAATTTGAAATCCTCCTGCCTCAGCCTCCCAGTCCCTAAAACAAACAAATGGCCAAGTGCAGTTGTGTATGCCTGTAATCCCATCTACTCTGGAGGCTGAGGCAGAAGAATCACAAATTTGAGGCCAGCTTTAGTACTTCAGGGAGGCCCTATCTCAAAAGTAAAAATAAAAAGGACTGGGGGTATTGCTCAGAGATAAAGCATGCCTGAGTTCAGTCCCCATTACTGGAAAAAACAAAAACTAAAATTTATTTTTGAAAATTTTGTACCTGCTGGGAGGCGGAGGCAGGAGGATTCCATATTCAAGGCCAGCCTGGGCAACTTAGCATGACCTTGCCTCAAAAGAAATAAAAAGGTTGGGAACGCAGTTAGTGGTAGAGTGCCCCTCAGTTCCATCCCCAGTACTTCAAAGAAGTGGGTGGGGAGAACAAGAAAATTTTTGTCTCTCAGAAACCCAGACATTAGTATCTAAAAATTCACTTGAGGGAAGAATCTCTTTCCTTGCAACCAGGAGTTGAAAGTGTTTGTGGGTGTGTTCTGGCCAAGGGTTAAGGTGAATGTTATTTCATTTTACAGGAATGAAACTACCTTTCTATTGCTGCTGTACCAAAGTACTATAAACTTTGAGGCTTTAAACAATATGAGATGTATTATCTCATAGTTTCTATAGTTTAGAAATCCTGCTTAAGTCTCACTGGGTGAAAATAAAGTTGTCAGCAGAGCCACTTCCAAGCTCATCCAGGTTGCTGGCCCAATCTGCCTCCTTGTGGTTGTGGGGCCAAGTTCTCTGTTTTCTCGCTGGCTGTCATCCTGCTGCATCTTCCTGACTGCCTCTTCTGTTTCCATCTGCTTTTAAGGGCTCACGTGATCACATTGCGCACTCAGGATGAGCTCCCTATTTTTTTTTTTTTTTTTTTTGGTATTGGGGATTGAACTCAGGGGCACTCAACCACTGAGCCACATCCCCAGCCCTATTTTGTGTTTTATATAGAGACAGGGTCTCACTGAGTTGCTTAGCACCTCGCCATTGCTGAGGCTGGCTTTGAACTCGCGATTCTCCTGTCTCAGCCTCCCAAAGTGCTGGGATCACAGGCTTGAGCCACCTGCCCAGCTAAATGAACTCCTTATTTTGAGGCCAGTTGATTAGTAACCTTAATTCCATTTGTAGGGCAGCACCTGGATTAAATAATCAGCAGATAGGAATCTTCAGTACACAGTTCTAGAGTTCTGTCTACCACAGTTACTTCTATAACAAATCACTTCTACAGTAAATCTCCTAATTTTTCAGCATCGTCTCCAGTTTATTTAAACTTCCAGCTATGCAAAGTAAAAATGATTACCAGAAAAAGTAGCAGAATATAACTGACATTTTGTGCTGTCTTTTAAAAATTGATTCTGTGCTAAAATTATCTTTCATACCAAAGACCTTCTTTAATAATTGAAGATTTAATAATTTAAGAAAGACATCCTTAGCCAGGTGCAGTAGCGCACACCTGTAATCCCAGCACTTTGGGAGGCTGAGACAGGAGAATCACGAGTTCAAAGCCAGCCTCAGCAATGGCGAGGTGCTAAGCAACTCAGTGAGACCCTGTCTCTACATAAAACACAAAATAGGGCTGGGGATGTGGCTCAGTGGATGAGTACCCCTGAGTTCAATTCCTGGTACAAAAAAAAAAAAGACATCCTTTTTATTGACTATTTATGGTCTCACTGTGCCTCACTTCAGGCTAGACTTGAACTCCTAGGCTCAAGTGACCTTCTCACATCAGCTTCCCAAGTAGCTGGGACTACAGGTATGTGTTGTCATACCTGGTTTATTAATAATCTTTTAAACAGATTTTTTAAATTATTCTGGAACATTTGTCGTCTTTTTTTTTTTTTTTTGGTACCGAGGATTGAACTCAGGGTTGTTCAACCACTGAGCCACATCCCCAGCCCTCTTTTGTGTTTTATGTAGAGACAGGATCTCACTGAGTTGCTTAGCGCCTCGCCGTTGCTGAGGCTGGCTTTAAACTTGAGATTCTCCTGTCTCAGCCTCCCTAAGTGCTGGGATTACAGGCATGTGCCATCGCACCCTGCTGGAACATTTGTCTTTGACATAAAAATCAGACCTTTGTTTTTTGTGGTCTTGATATTTTGGGTTAGTGTTTACTCCTAAGATACAACTCTGCTTTCTTTTGAAATGTAGCTTTTTCTCAGATTTGTTTTTATTATATTCTGATTTGTAGAATATATTTCTTGTAAATATGCAGATATACATTTGTGAGAATTTCATCCAGGCATTTTGGAAGAGAATTATTTTGCGTCTCTAGGCATTAAGAAACTTGGTATTATTATAAGGAAGACAGACTTTTATAATAATTCTGAGGCCAAAAGATGAAGTCTAGGTATTTTTCTTTTTAGATTATCATTATTGGAATACCACCTTAACACATATATGATAAAATTATTAGTTTAATACAATTGACAGATATGTATTACAGCATAGTGCTATAGTTAATTTTTTTTTTTTTTGGTGCCAGGGATTGAACTCAGGGGTACTTGACACTGAGCCACATCCCCAGACCTATTTTGTGTTTCATTTAGAGACAGAATCTCACTGAGTTGCTTAGCACCTCGCTGTTGCTGAGGCTTGTTACTGAGGCTGGTTGCTGAGGCTGGCTTTGAACTCATGATCCTCCTATCTCAGCCTCCCAAAGTGCTGGGATTACAGGCATGCACCACCGTGCCTGGCTTAATATGTTGTTATTCATGTAGCCCAGTTATATGTTATGTTCAAACAATATATTTGAGTTGGAGCCAGGCGTGGTGGCTCACGCTTGTAATCCCAGCACTTTGGGAGGCTGAGACAGGAGAATCGCGAGTTCAAAGCCAGCCTCAGCAATGGCGAGGCACTAAGCAACTCAGTGAGACCCTATCTCTACATAAAACACAAAATAGGGCTGGGGATTTGGCTCAGTGGTTGAGTACCCCTGAGTTCAATCCCTGGTACCAAAAAAATAAAAAAATAAAAATTAAAAAAAAAATTATATATTTATATTTAAGTTGGGATATTTGATTTCAGTATTAGTCTATCAAAATTAATTGTTCAGATATTGTCTGTGTGGCAGAGAAATTAATACCTTCTGCCATATATTATTTCTTCTTAAAATTTTAAAAATTTTCAATTTTTTGTAGTTTTTCTTGGTACTTTATAATCATACTTACTAGTGGGATTCATTGTGACAAATTTGTACATGCACAACATAATGTGATCATTCTCCTTTCCCAGTACTTCCCCTTTCCCTCTCCTCTTCCCTCCCCTGATCCTCTACCTCTCCACCACTGGTCTCACTTCTATTATTAGTACATTGTAATTATGTATAAAAGTGGGATTCCTTGTGGTATATGAATATATGTGGTACAATGACACAGCATTATTTGGTCATTTTTATTCCCTAGTAATTCCCTGTTCCTTTTCCTCCTCCATCTTCTTAGTCCCCTTCCTCTACTCTGTTCTCTTGTTGAGATTCTGTTTTCCTTTATACTGCTATTTCTTTTTTTCCCCGTTTTCGGGCTTCTACATAGGAGAGAAAACACTCAACTGTTGACTTTCTTAATTGGGCTTATTTCACTTAGCATGTTGTTCTCTAATTCCATCTACCAGCAAATGATACAATTTTATTTTCTATGACTGAGTAAAACTCCATCGTTATATATACCACATTTTCTTTGTCCATTTAACAGGTAATTAGATTTTCCATAACTTAGCTATTTTATTATTTCTTCAAAGCACTCATTGAATAACATTTCTGTTCCTATTCTCAGAGTCCTATTATGGTATTTGGCAAATTTTCTCCCTTTTTCTATGTTAAAGAATGTTACTTTTTTTTAAGGTTACCATACCTATGAGTTAGCCCTTTACCTTTGTGAAAATATGCTGCTCATGGTTCTTGTCAGGTAGGTAGGGTAAGAGTTCTCATCCCTTGGTTTGGTTTAGTTATAGGCCAAAGTGTCCTGGTTCACAACCATGCCAGGAGCTTCTCCCTGTAGTTTAATTTTTTAATGCGTTGGTTACCTTCCATCCCCAACCTCCCTATGCTACCTTTATTTTCTTCACAGCATTTATTACTGAAATCATTTAATTACTTCCTTGTATGGTGATTATCTCTCCCATAGGCCCTGGATCCAGAGACTTTGTAGCACTAGTGCCTAGAATAATACTGGCATCAGGTATTCAAAAATTAGCCAGTGTTACATAGGTAGTAATTAGCCTGATCAGGATTAGAACTCCTTGGGCTGGAGTTGTGGCTCAGCTGAGGCACTGGATTCAGTCCTCAGCACCACATAAAAATGAATAAGTAAAATAAAGGTATTGTGTTCAGCTACAACTAAAAAAAAAAAAAAGATTAAAAAAAAGACTAGAACTCCTGTATTTCTTATTGTAAATCTCTAGGCCATTTCATTATAACTACTTCTCAGGCAGTGTTCTTATAATTTGTTTAAGTAGTGTTTTTATTAGGACTTATGTCCAGTTTTTTGAATTAGATTTTTCCGTGTAAATAAGGCCTACAAGTTTGTGTTGATTATGGATGGTTGCTTTGGCCTTACTGGAACTGAGACAAATCATCATTGGTTTACTTCACATGGGTGCAGCATTAGTTATGGGCTGTGTTTCTTTTCTTCTTTTTTTTTTAAATATTTTTTTAGATATTGATGGATCTTTATTTTACTCATTTATTATTTATACGTGGTGCTGAGGATAGAACCCAGTGCCTCACGCATGCTAGGCAAGCGCTCTACCACTGCGCTACAGCCCCAGCCCTGGGCTGTGTTTCTTGACAGTGCTATGATCACACCCGTTTCAAAGTCAGGTGAGGCGAGGCTCTTTGTTAATTCATATGAACCTTATAAAACGAATTTGTGAAGTTTCATAAGACACTTGAGGTGGGACAAGACGTTCTGTGATAGCACTGGCCATGGATGAAAGCATTTCACATTGCTCTTTCAAGTCCTAGTCTGTTTAAGCCCCAGAGAATGCAGCAGGACATCTGCTGCACTGGTGCTCATACAGCATTTGAGAGGTTGAGGAGTGTGGGGCGTGGATGGACTCCAGACAGAGGCTTATCAAAATGCCACCTGCATCTAGAGACAGCACTTAAAAAAAAAAAAACATTTATAAAGAAGGCTTGTTTTTCAGGTCTGCATTTTACTAAAAAAAAAAAAAAAATTTTTTTTTGTATTCTTTGTTTTATTCATTACCTACCTCCTAGTCCCCATGCTTAAGCACATGGTATCTTTTCAGTAAATGTTATGGGGTTACACTTGGAGTGTATTTAATGCTTGCATTAAGCTTCTTCTGCAGATGTGGACTGAAATTTTTTTTTTAAATGATTTAAGACTAGAGGTAAAAAAATAATAAAAGCATTCTGAAATTTTAAAAATATTTTGTTTCAGGACTTCTTTCTTTTTAAAAATAGTTTTATTAATGCTTAATTGATATACAGTACACTTTATATATTTAAAGTGTTGTACAGTTTAATAAATTTTGAGACATTTTTATACCCATGAAACCATTGCCGGTGTTAAGGTAGAGAACCCCTTCTCTTTCTCCTTCTCCATACAATTAAACATAAATGTTTTGTGGAACACTGATTTATAAATAGATCAATGCAAAATAATTTTGGTGACGAATTATGGTTGGAACCAGCCATTTCTCTTCTGGGTGGTTACCAAGAGAAATGCATACATGTCAGCTTTAAGACTTATACAGGAATGTTTGTAAGACCTTAACTCATAATAACCCAAACCAGAAACAACCTAAATGTTCATTACCAAGTGAATTATTAATCAAATTGTGACATATCTATACAATGGAATATATTTAGTAATAAAAAAGAAATGAACTATTAGATTGAATTGTTCAGCAAAAACTTTGTTGAACAAGTTTTTTGCTTGACTTCGGTTTTCATTCTCTTAAGATATGTCCTGAAATGAAGGAAGCTAGTCTAATATTAACTGATTTTTTACTGATGAGCCATAAATGGTTGTAAGTTATGTTTGGATAATCAAATATTCCTCGGAGTATTTATAAGATTTTTCAGGTTGGGGTGAATCAGAATAATAGGAGTAGAATTAAGAAGAAAGGAAAAAAGCCCTCGGATTTGCTGCTACACAGGCAGGAGTTCTTTCAAGTCTGGTTTATGAACTATAAAGATTAGTTTTGGGGGTACCTGCATGCAGCTTTCTTCTGTAGCCTTGCTCAGCTCCTGAGGTGGTACCTCCCCTGTGCCTACAGTGACTGCAGCATTGGCCAGTGCTTTACAGTTCTCCTGAATAGGTCCTTAACCATACAGAGTTGTCTGCCTGAGCTATTCACATTACTCTTTAGGAACCAACTGTTAATTTTTGTTAGACTGTGGTTACAAAATTGTAAAACCTTTGAGTAGTCTGCCTCAATTTTATTTGATTGTATTGTATTTTTTTTTTTTATAGAACAGTAAGTTTTTATTCCTTTTTTTCTGTTTTTGTTGTTTTAGTTTTTGTTTGGAGTACATGGCTTTCCAACAGAAAGAATCTGAATTTTATTTTATTTTATTTTTTTTGTGGTACTGGGGATTGAACTCAGGGGTACTCGACCACTGAGCCACATCCCCAGCCCTATTTTGTGTTTTATGTAGAGACAGGGTCTCACTGAGTTGCTTAGCACCTCGCCATTGCTGAGGCTGGCTTTGAACTCGCGATTCTCCTGTCTCAGCCTCCCTAAGTGCTGGAATTATAGGCTTGAGCCACCGCGCCCGGCTAAGAATCTGAATTTTAAACAATTTCTTGGAAATATTTTGTTAAAAATATGTTCATTATTATTTTTAGCTAATACTAACCTCTTGCTTGCTAAGTAGCAAATGTTCTGAGTTCAAAGATTAACTCATTTAATCCACACAACAGTACTGTGTGATGAGTCTGATATTATCCTTATTTTAAGGGAATGGGGTGAAGGGAGAGGATGAATAACTTGCCTAAGGTCATACAACACAGGTAGTCTGGTTCTAGATTGTATTGCTGTCTTCTGCATGGTGGTGAATATAGATGATAATTTAGATTTGATTATGATTTTCTTGTGTGAATCCGCTTGATGGCTTCATAGCAAATTAAAACTTGATCAGTGTTAAAAGTGCAAGTGAAAAGGGTTGCGGTAAACTTGTAAGGACAGCAAACTTACCAGCTTCCTCTACTTAGAAGCTAGGAAAATGATGTCACATTAAAACTCTGTTGTAATTTTACAATAAATAGTTTTTTTAAAAAAGTTTTCATTTTGTTTGGTTTATTTATGCCTTTCAATTTCTTCTTAGGCATATTACACCTGAAAAATTTTATGTGGAAGCTTGTGATGATGGAGCAGATGACGTACTTACCATTGACCGTGTGTCCACAGAGGTCACCCTAGCAGGTATTCTTTAGCCAGGTTTAGAAGTGCCTGAGAAAGATTTTATACTAAATTACAGTCATTAAAATGTTACTCAGAGTTATGTTAGTGTATGGATCTCAGTATATTTTGGTTTTGCTTCTCTGGGTTGTAAAAAACAATTTTTTTTCAATTTTGTGGAACACTGATTTATAAATAGATCAGTGCAAAATAATTTTGGTGCCAAATTAATGTATCGTGATATTACAATTAGAATTTCATATTTCATTGGTTTAAAGATTTTAATTCACCTCCAGACTGAATTCCATGTTTTTCTTACAGTGTAATATTTGAATAACCTTAGAGCAGGCGTTCAGTTAATGTTCTTTGTGTAAGCTGAAAAATATGAAAACGTTTTCAGTGGGTTAGTGAACTGTAAGAAATAGATGACTAAAATTTCCATTTCTTTGGTTATTCGATTATTTTGATAAGTACCATGCATAGCTGTTTTTTTTGATTAATGGAACTACAGCTCTTTGATAATTTGGCATTTTGTAGTTGTTGCTGCATGGTGGCTGTTCTCAAGGTAGCTGAATGGTTTTAACCAATGTTTGTATACTTCTCCTAAAGTTTATTTACACTACTGCTTCTTTTTGCCATACTGATAGAAGCTAGTGTTTTATAAGAGCTTTCATATGGGGCTGAGGCTGTAGCTCAGCGGCAGAGCGCTCGCCTCTCATGTGTGAGGCACGGGGTTCGATCCTCAGCACCACATAAAAAAAAATAAGTAAACAAAATAAAGACACTGTGTCCATGTATAACTAAAAAATATTTAAATTAAAAAAAAAGAGCTTTCATATGGGTGTATTTTCAGTTATTTTTGACCTTCCATTGACATGTTACGTGTACGTAGAGATTGCAGACCCAGGAGTAGACTGAAAGCTAAAGGTCATGAGTGGTTTGCATGTGAAGATGATGACGATTCCAGCAGTCACCAGTGGGCACAGTGCTTTGAGCAGTTGGTGGTGATTAGGGCTGACTTACTGACAGTTTCTCCACATTTCTTTTACCAGTAGCCATGCAAACTGTGGCCACGGAAAGAAGCGTTTTTTCCTTCCTTGGGAAACTATCATGTATGCTAGGAATTATCACAATTTTATTGCTGTTACACTCCAGTTAATATAATTTACAGCTTTATCAGTACATTTGAGTTTACCAGATAATCCCAATACGTTCAGAATTTACTTGGAGCTACTCATTTATGCACAGGCATTTCTATTTTTCATAGTGTGGTTGTGGCACAGGTTGCTAAGACACTTGAATTATTAAGAGAAAGACAAGTGAATTTTAGACCTTTTCCAGAATTACTTTATTCAGAATAACAGAATTACTGGTATGACTGCCTTTAAGAACCAGGCCTTGGGTTTATGGCAGTATTTTAAAAATCACAATAAGTATGATAATAAGTTGCAACTTAAAGGAAAGCTTTCTGGTTATGTAAATTTGGGGAACCTTGGGTTAAGCTAGTGAAATAACTTTCTTCTGCCCGAGGCCTTCTCAGAGCCTTTACTTCCCTATTTTGTGTGTGACTCTCTCCAGGAGAGGGTGTAAAGGTAATTGGAGATGAAGCAAAATCAGCTTATGTGACTATGGGACTCTCCCTCTTCCCCATTCGGGGTACTGTGTTCTCAACTAGAGATCTTCAAAATGCATTTGTGAAACATTGACTGAGAGTTTTAGGAATTGTGAAATGAATTCTCTAAGATACTCTCTGGTTAATAAGAGCATCATTGATAAAATCAGGGTCAAGGATGGTGCCTTCCTGCATACCTGTGAATTGTTGCTAGACCCGAGCAGGAGGCCTTTTCTTCCTCCTTCATCCCTTAGATCCTTGTCTCCATTGCCCACATTCTTAGATGTGAGTGGACAAGCCCTTTTCTGTATTCTCTTAGTTGCACATTAAGACTAAAAACTTTAGAGATGTGAAAAATTGTGCTCCATTTGTGTACAATGAATGGAGGAGCATTCTGCTGTCATGTGTAACTGATTATAGCATATAAATTAAAAAAAATAAAAAAACTTATCTCAAACCCTTAATTCATTATTTACTCTAATTCTCTTAAAGGGATAGGTTCTTAGTTTCTGACAAGAGGTTGAATAAATTTGGCTGAAAATGGGTGTTAAAAATGGCCTATGACTGACCTGATGAGGAAGCTGGAGCATATTACTCAACACCACACTCTACATAATAGAGGCCTTTATATGTCATGTGCACATCTCTAGGTGACACTCTGCCACAGTGGAGGTCTGACATTAGTGAGGGCATATTGCTCTTTTAGAAAAATTATGCAAATGAATTTAGTTGAAGTAATTTGAAATTAAACTAAATTTCTATTTCTGTTGGTAAGCTTCTTCTATGTGACTTTTCTTCTTTCTTTTAAGCCAAGAAAGATGTTCCTCCTTCAGCTGTCACAAGACCAATATTTGGTATACTGGGCACAATCCATCTGGTGGCAGGTAAGAGAAAATAAGCTAAGATCAGCAAAGAGGGCAATTAGAGTATGAAGGTGTACTTCTACTCTATGCTTTGGGCAATAAAGCTCTAGGCTAGGTGTTTGTCATTGGTTTCTAAAAGTAATGCTCCCTAAATGGTTAAATTTATTAGCCTAGAGTTCCATTTTAAAAGAAAGGTTTCATGTTTGGTTTTGTTTCAAGTAGATTTGAAATCTGTCATCAGTTAGATTTTTTTAAGTAAATTCTGAGAGTTTTTAAATAAACTTTTTAATGCATTGATGGATCAGGGTATTCTACACCTTCAGCCCTGTATGGATATGACATAGTGTGTACGTGTTAGAGAATATTACTTGGTTGTGAGCTAGTAAAAAGGTGATTTGGGGGTTGCTCAGTGGTAGAGCACTTACTTAGCATGTGTGAGGCCCTGAGTTTAATCCCTAGTACCTTAAAAAAAAAAAAAAAAAAAAAAAAAAAAAAGATGACTTTCTTGTTCATCTAAATTTCATTTCATTGAACTTTTAAAAAGTTATGTTATTTCAGTCATTGTGCTAGATGTTGAGTTAAAAAGGAAAGTCTCTATTGTTCTATTAGTTCATAGTCTAGTAAGAAAGCATATAAATAGTAAATTACTATAGTCATTGTGACAAATGCTTTTTTTTTTTTTTTTTTTTGGTACCAGGGATTGAAGTCAGGGGTACTCTAACACTGAGCCACATCCCCAGTCCTATTTTGTATTTTATGTAGAGACAGGGTCTCACTGAGTTGCCTACATCTTGCCATTGCTAAGGCTGGCTTTGAACTCGCAATTCTCCTGTCTCAGCCTCCCAAAGTGCTAAGATTTTAGGTGTCCACCACCACGCTTGGCTTCATTATGACAAATTCTTGAAGAGAGATACATGCAGGAAAACTTCTAGGGAGGACACTTATAGATAGAAGATGGAATAGGCCTTAAGAGTTGATCCAGTGAGGGCTCAATACTTGAGTAGTCTGTCAGAGATCTCAGGTTCTATCTCAAGCAAAACACACACACACACACACCCCAAAAATAATTAATATAAGGGGAAAGGGTTACTCTCTGTTTTATTTGTCTGGGGATGAGGCTGCCAGGATCAGGTTGATGTACTGTGCATGGACCACAGTGACTTCTTGACTCCCAGAAACTCATCCTTGTAATATTGCAGTATTCAGTGAGTTATACTCCCTAGCACATTTTTCTACCATTTAGTATGTCTCCAAGGACATAGGAGTGGTTATAGGGGAGACATTGCCCTTGGGTAGTCAGATCTCATGACTCTGATACTTCAAACTACATTCAGGCAAAGGATAAACAAAGGCCTGTGTGCCTTGGGGGTGATGAGAGAGGAAGTATTTTCCATCTTTTGTTTCTTTCTTTCTTCCCTCCCTTTCTATCTTTCTGTGCTGGGCATGGAACCCAGGGCCTCATGTATGCCAGGCAGATGCTCTACCACTGAGCCACACCCCCAGCCCTCTGTCTCCACTTTCTACCTGCTAGGACCACTTCTTTGGGACTAAAAGGTTTTGTGTTTATTTTTTTGAGAAAAAACTGACCTTTCAGGAGGAATTTTTCTAATACACTAGTCTCTGTATTGATAAGTTGTACGATTGCTTTTAAAAGTGGTTCTTTTATTTGAGTAGCACATTACAGTCATTCTTCTAGCCTTTTAAAGTTCAAAAATAAAGACTTTACTTTTTTTTCCACCCCTTTGGTGGTGTTGGGGGGTCAAACCTAGGGCCTTGCACATGCTAAGCTATATCCCCAGGCCCACTTCTGTGAGAATTTTTAAATATTTATGTGTGTTTGGCTATGCGTTTTTGCAGGTAATTATCTTATTGTCATTACCAAAAAGACGAAAATAGGCGAATTTTTCAATCATGTAATCTGGAAAGCAACAGATTTTGATGTCCTTTCTTATAAGAAGACAATGTTGCACTTAACTGATATTCAGGTAAGAACTGGAAGCAGTTATTAATTGCAAAACCCAAAGAAGTACTACAGGGCAAGGGGTCACAGAATACAAAGTATATTTGAAGAATTTTGATGAATTTCTTCTAAGCGTAATTACAAGGCAGCCTTTAGAGAAATGTCATTAGACATATTTCTACCTATTGATAAATGATATTTTAAGAAATTGTTCAGTTGGGTGCAGTGGTGCATGCCTGTAATCCCAGTGGCTCAAGAGGCTGAGGCAGGAAGATCGCGAGTTCAAAGCCAGCCTCAGCAATAGCAAGGTACTAAGCAACTCAGTGAGACCCTGTCTCTATATAAAACACAAAATAGGGCTGGGGATGTGGCCTAGTGGTTGAGTGCCCCTGGTACCCCCTCCCCCACCTCCCAAAAAGAAAGAAATTGTTTGTATATTTTATTGGCTCCAGTGTCTTCTTTTTAAAATAATCCTTAAATTATGAAATTTCTTATAAGGACAAACAGAAAATGTACCCAGATTTAACTTCATGTTCTGTGTGTAAAGAAGTATTAGAAACCTTTGAAGTTCTGCTCATTGCATTCCCTTTTTGTGCAGAGAAAAGTTTTCTTCACTTTTACCACATGTGACCAGAAGTAGTGTGTGTATGTACATGTGTGCACACGTACACAGAATATGTGCATGTATTTGCAGGCAATCTTTTGTCTGATAGGAATCAATATGCACAGATTTCAGTTACCTGGTTTGGTTAATACCAGTCCCTCAACAACAGAGTTTAAATTTTAATTACCACAGTAGATTAACTGAAGAAATAACTGCAAAGAGGAAAGTGCAAAGAAGCAAATGACAAGTGTGGAAGTGAAATTAAAATGATTGTATACAGTTGGACATAAATGGAGCACAGAGAAATAGCTGACTATAAGCATGCTAACACTCACTGTCTAAGAGGCTGTAGATGTGCTGCCAGAAGTCATAGTGAAGGTAAACTTATGTGCATTAATGATGAAGTGAATGTGACAAAAAGGAGGAAGAGGAAGTGATAACTTCAAAAAACTTCATGCTAAATTAGAACCCTTATATTGTGACATTTAAACTGCAAAGTTTCAGGAACTGATTTAGACTTGGAAAGGTGTATGACAGTTTACCAGGGATGGGGTAGGTGTTCTGTGTCATAAGTAATATGACAGGGAAGAGGACAAGCACTGTTAGTTTCTATTGATGACATTTTTACAAAGAAACAAAACATTTTTAATGCTCATGTCTCTAATGCTTACAGTATGCTAAAAATATTGTTTTACTATTTTTCATTTGTGTACATTTATAACTTACAATAAGAGAATTTTTAATATTTTGACAAAAACTTTCAAATGTCACGGAACAGTCATCTTTTTCAATGGATTATTAGGATGGCTTAAGATTATTAAGGTTAAGATAGTATCATCATTTGCAGTCCCATCCCCAGTACAAAGTGAAAATTGCCTATATTTAAACAGAATCTATTTTTGCTTGAAAATATGTAAGACTTGGCGTGAATGGTATTGTTCTGTTCTGGTTTTTGAAACTTACTATTTAAAAATAATAATATGTTTAGAGATTTATACCTATTGAGTGTTTTCCAAATTAATTTTATTTATAGTGTTTGCCTTAAAAAAATTTTAGGTTGTATTTTTTTAAGTTGTATTTTGACAGTGCTTGTCCTCTTCCCTGTCATATAACTTATGACACAGAACACTTACCCCAACACCTACCCCAGGATTACAAAAATGTTTCTAAAAGAAAATATGTTTTTCCAAAACATACACCTTTCCTGTGATAAGATTGTAATGCTGTCTTAAATAAGTAAGATGTAGCATGTGATTTAGTCATGATATTTTAGATGGATACAATATCTTTATCTCCCCTTCTCTGTTCAATCATTGTGCTAATGCTGCTTAGTAGGGTTGGACTTAACATGTGTTTATGTTGACTTGTTCTCATTTTGACAAGTTTCTGTTTTCAACTATGAGACATACTGATTTTTACCCCTTTGTTTACAGTTACAAGATAATAAAACTTTCCTTTCAATGCTAACCCATATCTTGAGTGTGGATGGGTTTTACTTTTCAACAACATATGATTTGACCCATACTTTGCAACGGCTGTCCAACACTAGTCCAGAATTTCAAGAAATGAGTCTCTTGGAAAGGGTAAGCTTGATCTTTAGTTATTTTTATTTATTCTTAATTTTATTTTTAAAGGACATGTCTCATTCATCCATAAAAACTTGTATTTACTTTTCCTTCTTTGGTTTTCTTTTCTTTTTTCTTTGTGTGTGTGTGTGGGGTATTGGGGATTAAACTCAGTTCTCACACATGCTGGGCAAGTACTCTACCACTGAGCTACATGCTCAAACTATTTTGACTTTTCTTACTCCCAGATATATTAGGATCATGTGTGGCTCTTTGAAAACATACCGTGTTTCAAGTGTATATCACTACCTCAAGTTGAGGGCCCTGGAATCAGTATGTGTACATAACCCAGATTGAGAAACACTGGCATAGATGTTCAGAAGTCTAGTCTAAACACATATGTAGGTGATTAGAGTTTTTCCATAAATATTACCAGACTATCAGGTACTGACTCTCAGGTTTCAAATCTTCTAGCATTGCATTCATATGTAATTTCTTAGATTTCAGTGGTCTGTATTGTTGGCAACGTAATTAGGTTTATAAAGATTAGTTTTCTAGCAATTAATGTTCTTTCAGCAGTGGTATTATTTAAACATTTTTAAACTAGAAAAGTAACAATTTGTTAAGAGCTTCAAAGTATTCTTTTAAGGTTTTTTTGTTATTTTGTTTTTTTAAAAATGTTTTTTGGTTATAGGTGGACACAGTACCTTTATTTTATTTTTACGTGGTGCTGAGGATCAAACCCAGTGCCTCACACATGAGAGGCGAGTTCTCTACCACTGAGCCACAACCCTAGCCCTATTTTGCTTTTTTAAAGGATGTTGTGATGGGGTGTTTTTAAAATTAGGTCTCAAATGATCTCAACTGGAAGTTTCTGCTATTTAGGAAACTGAATAATTGCTGCCTAGATTTTTTTAAGTTAACAAACCATGGATGTGTTTAGGGGATTAATTAATTCTGTTTAAATTGCTGTTGTCTATTAGGTTGGACCCTATGAATTTGCCAGTTATTGACCATTTTTAACCACTAAAAATGATACTTCCATATAGTTTAACCTAAATCAACATTTTAGTTGACTGGCCTTTTGAGTAAGATTTTATACTCTTAATCAAGTAAAATCATAAACTCAGATGTTAATTTAGATATAGGATAAGCAGTCAAGAAATTTGGCTTTTAAACAAAAGAGAGTGAAGTGTTTTAAAAGCAGTTGCTGTCTTTTTCATTTGTTTATCAAACTTCTCTTCAGTGCCTGTCATGAACCAGCCACTGTATTAGCTAGTGGGGACCCAGAATGAAAAGCTGTGGCCCTGCTCTGTGCGACAGTGTTAGTCTACATAGGGAGGTATGTGATATACACATATACTTTAATACTTTATCCTAGCTTAAAATTTTATATCTCTACCAATCAGTGTTTTCATGTAGAACCATAGACTTTTCCCTTTTATTAAATTTATTTTTAATTTTTTTAGATGTTGATGGACCTTTATTTTATTGATTTGTTTATATGCAGTGCTGAGAATCGAACCCAATGCCTCACACATGCTAGGCAAGCGCTTTACCACTGAGCCACAACCCCAGCCCCTCTCTTTTTTGGTACTGGAGATTGAACCCAGGGTGCTTAACTGCTAAAACACATCCCCAGCCAGCCAACCATCTATCTGTCTGCCTGTCTATCTATCTATCTATCTATCTATCTGTCTATATCTATCTGTTGACAGGGTCTCGCTAAGTTGCTTAGGACCTTGCTAAATTGCTGAAGCTGGCTTTGAATTTGCAATCCTTCTGTCTCTGTCTCCTGAGCTGCTGGAATTATAGGCTGGATTCCAGATTGTCTTTCTTTTGTTAATCACATCCATAGACTTTCCAGTTTGAGTCTCTTAAAGACTAACACATTAGAGCAATTTGTGAGCACAATTCTGTAGGATTTTAGAATGTTTTTCTCTAATCTTTCTTCTTTTTTTTTTTTAACTATTTTTTAGTTGTAGATGGACACAGTATCTTTATTCATTTAATTTTATGTGGTACTGAGGATCAAACCCAGTGCCTAACGCGTGCTAGGCGAGCACTCTACCACTGAGCTACAGTCCCAGGCCCTCTCTAATCTTTCTTAGTTGCCACTTTCACTAATTCAGCAGCAATTTTGTTTTAGCGACTTGCCTCTTATCAATTTATATTTCAAGTTCAAATAGCAGTTTGTTTTTAGTCTCATTTCATTGATTTAGAAAACATTTAGTTAATGTGGATTCACATGATTATGTAATGATGAGTAATTAGTATGCCTGGCATAAACTAACTAGGAATCCATGTTCAGCTCTCGGTTATGGCCAAAAAAAAAGTTCACAGGGTCTTTCCCCGTGAACTTCAGGTATGGTTAGGGAGGTAGTGTGGTTCAGCTGAGCGCTTTAAACAGAGACTGTAGAGAGTTGGTCCATCTGCTGAGTCAAATAAACCAAAGTTATTGAGGAGCTTCCTTTGTATTTGTGGTTGAGTATCAGAGTAGCCAGAGAGTTAGAGACTGCAAGATCCCAGGCCTGGTTAGGCCAGGCAAGAATTTGGTTCTAGGTGATGGAGAGTCACTAAAGAATGTCAAACAGATAGGAGACAGGATATGAGAGAAATCTTCCTGGCAGCACTGAGGAGGATGTGTGGGGAGGGCCAGTGCCAATACTAGAAGAAAAGGAGGCTGGTGCAGTAGTGAGGCTGGAGTCAGGTATTGGCTGAGAGGAGTGGGAGTAGAAATGTAGAACAGAGCATAGATTTTGAAGGAGATTTGGTACTTGACAGTTGATTAATGGAAGGGAAAGAGAGACCCTGAGAGGACTGCCAGGTTTCTCCCAGAGGCAGACGGGAACAATGGGAGGAGGGGCAGATTTTAAGGGGGAGGATGTATTCTGTTGGGAGCATGTCAAAGAAATCTGCTTTTAGCCACCAGATGGAGATATTGATGAGTGTAGTTATTTTTTTATGGAAACTCAACATCACAGGAACTATTTTATTAAGTTTAAAAACTTCTCTCAGGCAGATCAGCGATTTGTGTGGAATGGTCATCTTCTACGAGAACTATCTGCTCAGCCAGAGGTAATGTAACTAACTAAAATCTGCTTACTTGTCACAGTCCAAGTTCTCATTTGTACATATTATGAAAAGACTACCTAATCACCAGGGATTTGGATAAAATAATTCTAATTTAACTATAACTTACACATTTTGATCATGTCTATCCTCTCATATCACTCTAGGTTAAAGAAACCTAATTTTACTGTAATCTTCTATTGTGTTAGTTTTCTATTACTGTGACAAAATACTTGAGGATAAACAACTTTTAAGAAAGAAGTTTTATTTTGGCTCACAGTTTCAGAGCTTTCAGTCTATAATTGCTTTTGGGCCTGTGGTGAGGCAGAACATCATGGCAGGGAACTCATAGTAGGGCAAAGCTGTTCACCTCACAGTGGCCAAGAAGCAGAGAAAGAGGGGAGTGGGCCAGGTTCCCTGTTCCCTTCAAGGGCACACCTCCAATGACCTAACTTTGTTCCATTAGGCCCCAACTCCTAAAGTTTCTACCACCTCATAATAGTGCCACAGACTGGCACTATTAAAGGTGGCTACTCCTTTAATACATGAGGTTTTGGGGACACTTAAGACTCAGATCATAGCACCAATAGAAGCCTTAAGTTAAAAAACATTATTTTCTGTAAAAGAGCTGGAATGAGTCTTGATGGATGAATAATGAAGAAATGAAGGGCCAGGGCTAAGATCCTAGGCCAAGCGGAGAGCTCTGCACTTGTCTTCCCAGGAGCGTATGAATCCCTTCTGTCTTGGGGAGAGACATGCCCAGATGCCACCTACCTCTTTCCTTTGTTTATACAAATGGGTGTAAGGAGGAGGCCCTGCTGGAAAAACACAGTATATTGAATCTAGGACAATAGGCTTGTTTACTTTATTTCTTGCCATTTGTCAGACTTTTTTGAGAAAAGTAGTTCCAAGCTGCAAACAATTAGCATGGAATATCTTTTCTCAGGAGGAGTGAATTGGTTGTAGGCAACGACTAAGAGGGAGGGAGGTAAACATTCTGCAACTTCATGTGGTTTTATTAGTTTCTGAAATCTGTGAATAATCAAGCCCAAATGTTTGTACTTAATGTAACATTGAAAAGGTATGTGTAAGCTTTCTAACTTGTTGTGTATTACCTCCCTGTGTATAATGTATTTTATATAATGCTGGTCTATTTATTTACTTATTTCTAGGGTATGTTGATTCTAAATATATTGTATATCTTCATTTCAGGTTCATCGTTTTGCTCTTCCAGTGTTACATGGCTGTATCCTTACCTGATATTACTCTCTAGTTTCTAGCAGTGTATTAAATTATATTATAAGACAGATTTGGAGACAGTCTCATATCTGGCATGAAGAGAGTATTTGGGATTAATTGAAATTGCTATTGATAAGAAAATTAAACTCATTGACATAAAATCTTAGCATATTGATAATGAACAACTTTTTTTTAAGGAACTCTTCAGACTAAATTTTGTCTTTGTTCAAGAATTTGGGGGCTGGGGGTTTAAAGAGAAAATATGTACACTGTATTTTGCATTTATTTTATATTCTGTCAGTGAATTGCACAGGAGTTGTGTGAACTTGTCTGTTTAAATGAAACCATTCCTTAGTAATTAAAAAAGCGAGATTTAGGAACTGGGGTGATTGACAACTTGGAGAGGAGAAATGCGATTAAAAATTTTATTTGCATTTGAAGTAATGATAAAATAATGAAAATAAAGGCAAAAATAATGCTTAGGGAAAACCATAGCACAAATGCATATTAAGTAGTGGTTGTCTAATTGTAGGCTCATTTTAAAACATGTCCTTAGTAGAGATAACATAATAAAAATAGGGAAGAGAAGCGAGTTGGCTTTTGAAGGATAAGTACAGTATAGACTAATGAGTGCTTGTAATTAGGATTGTGGCCTATAGATGCTGAAGGTAATATCTTTTTATCAAGTAACCCCAAGAAGCTTGTTGACACAACAGTCTTATTTATTTTTTGTGTTAACATGATTTTATTATTATATTTGTTCTACTTAAAAGCAGTAAAGTAATGGAGGAAACATTTTACATAGTTATGGAGGAATAAAGATCAGAAAATCTTGGGGTACAGGCTTACCTATTTCACTTTACTTTCTTTCTCTTTGTACCAAGATTGAACCCAGGATCAACTACTGAGCCAAATCCTCAGCCCTTTTTTATTTTTATTTTATTTTTTATTTTGAAACAAGGTCTCACTAAGTTATTCAGGGCCTTGCTAAGTTGCTGAGACTGGCTTTGAACTCACAATCCTCCTGCCCACAAGCCTCTGGGATTACAAGCTCATGCCCCTGCGCCTGGCTCACTTTACGTTTAAAGCATTAAATGAGCTTTTGTTTAATGTAGTTTGGTGACTAGAAATATAGTCCCATATTTCACATGACATATAGAGCGGCCAGCAAGTACAGAGGTCCTAAGGCAGAAGCATGGCTGGAGCAGAGTGTAGCAAGGAGAGGCAGGAGCTGTGTTCAGCTATGTTCTGTTATCAGCTGGGCCCAGATAACTAAGTTTTATAGGCCATGGAAATAACTGTAGCTTTTACTTTAATTGAGATAAAAAACTTTTGGGGGGATTTGAGTTAAGGATTGGCATGGTAAGATAGTGTCACTCTGACTGCTATATAGAGAATAGGCCAAAGGTGAGCAAGGGTGGGTGGATGCAAGGAAAAATGAGGAAGAGTGAGGTGCAGTCATCCAGGGGAGAAGTGTGAAATCTCCTAGGACCAGGTGGTAACATGACAGTGGTGAAACATGGTCAGATTTTAGATAACTTTTAAAGACAGAAATGACAAGATTTTTCTGACATTGTACATGGTGTACAATTAGTGTGAGATTAGAGATTAGTGTGACTCTGAGGTTCTTGGCCATAGTATGGAGGTGGGTTGCAGGCAGATTATCAGAGTTCCACTCGAACTGTTAAACTCGAGGTTTCTATAGAAAACCAAATAGAGATGACAAGAAGGCCTTGGATCAGATGGGACTAGAGTTCAGGGAAGAAGCTCATGCTGGAGACAAATTTGAGTATGTTCAGGGTATAGATGGCATTTCAAGTCATGAAACTGGATGAGGTCATCAAAAGAAGAAAGGTACACAGAGAAGAGAAACAGTTGTGGGAAAGGGGTGTGGGGGAGACATGACCTGAAGGGGGAGTTCTAGATAGTGAAGAAATGTTAGGGCCATGAACTGTAGGCCTCAGTGAAGATGAAGGACTTGTGGAGTGAGGACCCCCAGCGAGTGCGCTAAAATGGCAGGTTCTGAGGTTTTCCAGACGCCAAAACCAGAGAAGTGAAGATGAGCCGGCAAAGGCCAGTGAGGAAGAGGAAAACCAAGTCAGAATAGGGCCCAGGAGCAAGCAAAGATGGTTTCCAGGAGGGTGTGAGCAGCTGATACGCTGCTGATCGGTTAAATATGATGACTGTTAGGGAAGGTGGTTATGTTTTTGCTTCTCCTCAAATGAGAGAGATTACCAGATTCTGGTAAGATTTTGGAGGAGAGGAAGACTGGTTAAGGTGCATGCTGAAGGATGACTGTGAGTGTGAGTGAGAAGGGGCCGTGCACACGGGGAGAGGGCCTGTTACACTGTTCATCCACCATTGTGGAAGCCAAGCAGATGTGTGCGTGTAGACACTGCTGGTTGTATGAGTGTGGTAGGAGCATGCCAGAGGGCTTTTTATCCTCACAGGAAATAGGAAGCCGTGTCATCAATTGCGAGTGGACTGAGGGGAGTGTTGGAGGTTGAGGAGACTGTGAATGGGACATCCTAGGGAGTGGCAGTGGGTCATACTAGAAGTTACTCATTCATAAAAGAGTAGAAGTGAATTCATTCACTTTTTAAAAATTATAGTGTTTGTATTTTGTTCTTGAGATATGTATTGAGATATAGATCTCTTGTAATCAGGGGGAAATGATTTACAAAGTAGTCATAGTTTCTGCTAGATTTAGCTCTCTATGAGTAGGCTCATGTCTTACTCATCTTTGTGTCCTAGCTCAAAATAGATAATTTGGGTAAGTAAATGAATAATGCTGCCTTTAAATCTTCTCTGGTGTTGTGGGTTTCAACGTAGAGTGAATTGGGAGCCTAAGAAGAGCCATTAGTAAGTCTGATAATGCCAGGTGTAGGAATGAATCATTAGCAGCTCATATTGCTGGGTCAAAATGGTGCCAGCATTTTGGCTTGGCATCCTCTTGTGAATTGGCCAGCACTCCTCCTGTGTGTTCCTAATACATTCATACCAGGAGATATTTACAAGAATGTTCATAGCAACATATTAGAGCAAAAGTATGAACACAAGTTCCCTCAGCAGAAGAATTAGGTCTTTTGTGGTATGGTCCTTAAAGATTACACATAGCACTGCAGAGGAATAAAGTGCTTCATGCAATATTAGGATGAATCTTGAGAACTTATAGGGAAGGGAAAAAAGGGCTTGAAATTTATAAATAGTGCAGTGTGAAAAACTCAAAAACAAGCTGTGTGCTTTTAACTCATGGTCGTATGTGTTAAAACTAAAAAGGGGAATGGCTCCACATACTAAAGACTTGTGAATATTTTCTGGGAACCCAGAAAGATATGCATGCTCTATCCCTTTTTTTCTTTTAATATTTTTTTTTTAGTTGTTGATGGATCTTCTATTTTATTGATTTTTTAATTATTTATATGTGGTGCTGAGGATCGAACCCAGTGCCTCACGCATGCTAGGCAAGCTCTCTACCACTGAGCTACAGCCCCAGTCCCCCGCTTTTTTTCTTAAAGACTTTTGATATTAGGGTAACTGGTCAAATCTAGAAATGCTACATATATTTCCACATGTTATATTTTTCTTAATGTAGTTAAGTTATTACTATGCACTCATGTTCTATCAATGGAAAATATTTCGATTGGATTCTCATCTCCAGGAGGAGTTGTTTCAGAGCTGGTGTGCGCTATTATGTAAGAGGTGAGACTCTTTTTGTCAGTGTGATTCAGTACCAGGTCATAAGTATCACTAATCAACATCTGTCTTATGGTGACATGACTGTAATCTTTTGTGTTTTGTATTCATTATTATTTGATAGCTTTGCTAAACATTTGTGCCCTGCCTCATTATAATAGTAAGGTAGGTCTTCTGTGTTTTACTCCAACTACTGTAATTACATTGCATTTATCAACATGACACTGTAAGCTGCTTCTTGACTGCTTTGAGGGGAATTGCGTATTTGTTGGATATTGGAAAGTACAGCTGAACTGTGTAGATAACCTAAACTCACATTAGAATGTACTTTCTCTTTATTACTCTAGGTTTCTTTACATGTATAAAGCTAGACATTTGACCTCATGCCTTAACTTTGTAAAACGTTTACATTTTGAGCATTTGTTCTGTAGGTTTTATACTAGTGACTTGCTAATTTGCTCAAATCAAACTTTAAAAATCTGCATTAAAAGTTAACTCTTATTATGAAAAGAAATTCCTTCAACTTTTCTTCTTCTGAACAGAATATATCAGATCAAATCCTGTTAAATCATCAAAGTTTGGGGCCAGAAAGATGTAGAGATTATCTGGTTAATCTCACATTATACATGACATAGCAAAGGAAGAAGGACAGTGAATGACCTGGCTAAGATCACAGAACCAAAATTTAGAGTTAGAAACTTCCTTGTAGAAACTAGATTTTCTTGGATAGAAACATATTTCATAATTGCAATTTTTGAATAGGCAGTATATTTGCATATTTCAAATATTAAAAAATTTTAAAAAGTAGTGAAAATTTCCCATTTCTGTCTTCATCTGCTCAATTCTTAGCCCTACCAACTAGTCAGATGTTAGTTTCTTGTTTATCCTTCTGGATAATTTTAAGCTGGACAAGTATATGTTGTTTTTTCTGTTTTTGTATACAGTGGTTATATATTTGGTACATTTTCCTATACCTTGTTTTCTTTTTTTTTTTTTTAAGTTTAATGTATCTTGGAAATCTTTTCATATCTCTTACCTGTTCTTCTCTCCTCTCTCTCTCTCCCATTCTTCCTCCTCTCTTTATTGTTAAAGTAACTCTATATTCTTAATGGGAATTATGGAAGGAAAAAACCCAGCTCATTCTTCTGAAAATAATCATTGCTAATTTGGCTCAATAGTTTTGTCCCCTTCTAGTAATATATTAACAAAAACAACAATACTGCATATGTGCCTCAAAATGCTATATTTGAGAAATATATGACATAGAAAGGATGTTAAGAAATATTTTTGGGAGTTAAAAGTCCATTGCTTTCTGCCTGAGAATTCAGTAATTTTTGTCAGGGACTAGCTTGAAAGTTGGTTTTACTTATTAGCAAGCCTTTCTTAGTAAAAATATATAAATAACTTTGTAAAGGAGTACTTCAGATATGGGAAAGGACGAAGCAGCATCTCATCTCTGTAAACACTTCAGAGCAGTACTTTTCACACTAGGCTTCATTGGTATATTCATGGAGTTTAGAAGCTCTAGAATCATGTAGAGTTTTTGTGTTTTTATTTGATAATTACAATTAATAGGCATCTTTCAAAAACCCCCTGCATTATTATAACTAAATAGTATTATTGTTATGGGCCTCATTTGCCTATGATATTGTGTTATTACTAAATATGATGACTTAAGTTGACTGTTTTCAACTTTCAAAGTAGGATTTGTGGATATGCTTGATTATTTTTTCTTTTTAGAAGATATCTCAAGAAGCACTGTTTTAGAGAAAGTTTGTATATATAAAAAGCGACCAATTTCATTTGTTTACTAATAGGTCTTTAATATTCCTCTTTAAACCTGTTTAAATCAGTAAGCCATTAGTTTTCAGGTCATGTGCTATGTATTTGTTTAAATTTTAATTTTATAAGTACTTTCTCTTGAATTTGAACTAATTTTTTCTAAGTAAACCTGAATTAGTGAGTTTCTGGTGTGTTTCTTATGTACTAAATATAATTAAATCTTAATTTTTTCAATTTAGGAATTGATTCTGAAGGCCATGCAGCTAACTTTGTAGAAACAGAACAAATTGTGCACTATAATGGGAGCAGGGCTTCATTTGTACAGGCAAGTTCCCATGTCTGTTTGGCAGCCTGCCAGTTAGCTTTTCTGCTTGATCATAATTTTCTGTCTTGTTCCTCCCCTGCCTTTCCCTTCTTTCTTAAGTAATATGTTTGTCTACTGTGTGGAAAAAGTAGCCCCCTCAAAAGGGTTGTTCATTAATCAAGCGCTATCCTGCCGACATTCCCTGCTCTTAAATTAAATCCCAAAAGGAGAGGGCAGGGGAGGAAGTATAGGGTTATGGAAATTGAGCCACTTGTCTACCACGGAATGGTGACGGGACAGGCTATTGGCTTATAGTTGACTTTACCTGCCTTGCACTTCACTATGAAATAATACCTCTCATTTTTTGCCTCCTCATGGAATTGTGGATCATTTCTGCTCTAGTGATAGGGGGTAAATGTATTCATGTGTTCATAAACATTTGAACATATGTGTTCATTCCTTTAAGAATGAATAAAGCAATTTTTAAAATTTCTTATACTGCCAAATTATATAATAGACATGCCTTATTTTTACTTGTGGGTAAATTGATTTAGTTTAGCATTTAGGGAAAATACAAAATTGTCTACTCTACAAATACCATGTATATGAAACTAGGAGAAAAAGTCCTTTCTGAGCATTTTTCTGCAAAATATGAACTTTTAGAGTAGTTGCATATGTACCTCTTCCAAAGCTGGTAGGTTGTATTATCTTTTTCTTTTGCAGAGTCACTAATATTATATTGCTAACAATGAGTATATTGAGAAAAACAGTTTTGTATGTGTTTGATTTCACATTTCTCTCTTTCCTTTTAGACTCGAGGATCAATACCTGTTTTCTGGTCCCAAAGACCAAACCTCAAGTACAAACCACTGCCACAGATCAACAAAGTAGCAAATCATGTGTGTATCTTTCATTGGCTAAAAGTAGAAGCTCAGTGACCATTTAGGTTTGCATATAAAGCAGTAGTTCTCCATAAGTCAGAATTCCACATCTTTGAGGCACACAAGGAACCTCTAAACCAAAATGCTTCATAGATTGCATATTAGAAATATGTAGGGAAAGACTACGCTTGAATATTAATGGCAAATATAGATTTGAGGGATCTTGGTAAGATTTGCAATTTATGCTGTTAAGAATACTTAGTATATTTTGATAGAGGTTGTACTCAGAATTAAAATGGTATTGTAGCTCAGAGTAAAATGGCTTGTAATTCCTGTTTACTGCATGGTATTTAGAATATCTAGAAGGCATCCTGACACATTCTCTTGAGTATAGATAGGACATTTAAGGAGATACTTTAAAAAATATTATAAAATATTCCTATAATGTAATATGGTAAATATCTATTTTCCCCCTCTAGATGGATGGTTTCCAAAGGCATTTTGATTCGCAAGTAATTATTTATGGAAAACAAGTCATAATCAATCTGGTATGTTTCTTGGGGGGAAAATAAACAATAACTTGATTTTGTTAATAGAAAATGTGTGATTTTAAACATTATTAAGTATATAATTCAGAGCCATTATTTCAAAATGTTGTATACCCATCACCACTATCCATTTCTGCTACTTTTCATCATACCAAACTCTATACCTATTAAATAATAATTTTCTGTTACCTCCCTCACACCAGCCTCTAGTAATTATTTTACTTCTAATCTCTCAGAACTTCCTATTTTAGGTTCCCAATGTAAGTAGGATCATACTATCTTTGTTCTTTTGTATTTTTCTTATTTCTCTTAGTATAAATGTTTTAAAGATTCATCCATGTTGTAGAATGTATCAGAATTTCATTTCTTTTTAAGACTGAATAGTATTCTGTTGTAGGGTATACACTACATTGTGTTTATCCATTCATCTGTTGATGGATATTTAACTTATTTCCACCTTTTGTTTATTGTGAATAATGCTGCTATAAACATGTGTGTGCAAGTCTCTACTTGAGTCCCTGCTTCCAGTTTTTTAAACTTAAGATTTTTTTCCCTCAGTGCTGGGGATTGTACAAGGGCATCATGCATGCTAGGCAAAGCATTCTACCACTGAGCCATATCCCCAGCCCTTAATACTTTAAGGTATGCCTAGAAGTGGAATTGCTAGATCATGTGATGACTCTGTCTTTAACATTTTGAGGAACCGCCACACTGTTTTCCATAGTGGCTGCCCCATTTTACATTTCAACTGGCAGTACACCAGGGTTGCAGTTTCTCCAGTACCTGGCAACACTTGTTATTTTCATGATAGCCATCCTAATGGGTGTGGAATGGAATCAGTAATGACTGATGATGTTGAACATCTTTTCATGTGCTTATTGGCTATTTGTGTATTTTTTTAAGGAGAATTTTTTAAAAAATGTTTGCTTGGCTCAGGTTGTTTGTTTTGTTTTTGTTGTGAGTAGTAGTCATTCTTTTTTTTTTTTTTGGCACTGGAGATTGAACTCAGGGGCACTCGACCACTGAGCCACATCCCCAACCCTATTTTGTGTTTTATGTAGAGACAAGTCTCACTGAGTTGATTAGTGCCTTGCCGTTGCTGAGGCTGGCTTTGAACTCGCGATTCTCCTGTCTCAGCCTCCCTAAATGCTGGGATTACAGGCTTGCGCCACCGCGCCCGGCTAGTAGTCATTCTTTCTATATCCTGGATATTTAGCCCTTATCAGAGAGGTGTTTTCAAATATTTTTTCCCATTCTTTCAGTTGTCTTTTCATTCTCTCTTTTTCTTCTTTTAATTTTTTTTAGTTGTGGATGGATACAAATATCTTTATTTTATTTTTTTATTTTTATGTGGTGCTGAGGATTTAACTCAGTGCCTCCTGCATGCAAGGCAAGCGCTCTACCATTGAGCTACAATCCCAGCCCTCTTTTCATTCTCTTGATAGTAGTGTGTGGTACACAAAAGCTTTTAATTTTAATGAAGTTCAGTTTATCTGTTTTTTCTTTTGTTGCCTCTGCTCTTGGTGTCATATCAAACAAAATTATTGCTAAATCCAAAAGAGTTGCCCCTGTATTTTCTTTTAAGAATGTTTTAGCTTTAGATATGATATTTAGGTCTTAGATCTATTTTGAGTTAACTTTTGTATGTGGTGTAAGGTAAGGGTACACCTTCATTTTTTTGCATTTCCAGCATTTGTCAAAAAGGCTGTCCTGTTCTAATTGAATGGTTGTGACCTCCTTGTCAAATATCAGTTGAACATATATGTAAGGGCCAATTTTGGGGCCTTCTCTTCTAGTCCATTGGTCTGTTGGGTGTCCTCATGCCAATATGACACTGTAGCTTTTTTTTAGTAAATTTTGAAATCAAGAAGTATGAGATTCCCCCCTCCAACGTTTACAAGATTATTTTGGCTATTTGGGGTCCCTTGAAATTCCATATAAATATTAGAAGATTTTTCTATTTTTGCAAAAAATGCTATTGAGTTTTTTTTTAAATTTCCTCATTTTTTGGCCATTGGGATTTTAATAGAGATTACATGGACTCTGTAGGTCATTTTAGGTAGGTAGTATTATCATCTCAACAATATTGTCAGTCCATGAACATACATCTTTCCATTTCTTAAATTTTTTTTGTAAGTTTCAGCAATGTTTTGTAGTTTTTAGTGAATATGTTTTCACTTCCTTAAGTAATTGTTTTTGGGGGGATACCAGGGATTGAACTCAGGGCACTTGGCTAATGAGCCACATCCCCAGCCCTATTTTGTATTTTATTTAGAGACAGGGTCTCACTGAGTTGCTTAGCGCCTTGCTTTTTGCTGAGGCTGGCTTTGAACTCGTGATTCTCCTCTCTTAGCCTCCCAAAGTGCTGGGACTACAAGTGTGCACCACCATGCCCAGCTCTTAAATAAATTTATTCCTGAGTATTTGTTCTGATGCTGTTGTAAATGGAACTCTTTTCTTAATTTTCTTTCAGATTTTTCATTGTTAGTATATAGAAATGGAACTGATTATTTTGTGATTTTTAAAAGCTGCAGCTTTGCTAAATTTATTATCTTTTACAAATACAAACTTATTATCTTTTACAAAGTTTTTGTTTTTTGGCACCTTTGATTTTGGTATCAGGGTAATCATATTCTTATAAAAAGAATTATAAATTATTCCCTCCTATTCTGTGTTTTGAAAAAGAAGAGTGATGTTAATTCTTCCTTAAACGTTGGGTAAAATTCACCTGTGAAGTCATTTGGTTCAGGGCTTTTTGTTGGGAAATTTCAATACCGATTCAGTCTCCTTTGTAGTTATTGGTCGATTGACATTTTCTATTTCTTTATGATTAAGTTTTGGTAGATGTGTACATCTAGGAATTCATATCTAGGTTTTACATTTTTTGGTGTATGAGTTCTAATAGTATTATAATCCCCTTATTTCTCAAAAATTATTAGTAATGTCCTTACTCTCATTCCTAGTTTTAATAATTTTTGTCTTCTCTCTCTTTGTTTGAAGGGGGTGAGGGGCCATCGTAGCCAGAATTTTGTTAATCTTTTCAAAGAACAAACTTTTTGTTTTGTTGACATTCTGGTGTTTTTTTTGTTGACATTTTGTTTTGTTGACATTCTGGTTTTCTGTTTGTTTTATTTCTCTCTGCTCTAATCTTTATCATTTTCTGGTGTTAGCTTTGGGTTTAGTTTGCTCTCCCTTTTCTAGTTCCTTAAAATATAAAATTAGATTATTGATTGAGGTTTTCCTTTTTATTATATGCCTTCATAGCAGTGAATTTCTGTCTTAGCATTGCTTTTGCCTTATCTCAAGTTTTGGTATATTATATTGTCCATTTGTCTCAAGTACTTTCTCATTTCTCTTGTGATTTCGTTTTTGACCCAGTGGTTGTTCAGGAGTATGTTGCTTTCACATATTTTTGAAATTTCGATTTTTTCTTCTGTTACTGTGATCAGAAAGTATATTCTGTCTGTTTTCACTTTTTCAAAATTTGTTAAAAGACTTGCTTTGTGAGCCAGGTGCGGTGGCTCACACCTGTAATCTCAGCACTTAGGGAGGCTGAGACAGGAGAATCACGAGTTCAAAGCCAGCCTCAGCAAGGGTGAGGCGCTAAGCAACTCAGTGAGACCCTGTCTCTACATAAAACACAAAATAGGGCTGGGGATGTGGCTCAGTGGTCGAGTACCTCTGAGTTCAATCCTCAGTGCTAAGAAAAAAAAGACTTGCTTTGTGGATATATGGATTGTCCTGGAGAATGTTCCACATACACTTTTGAAAAATGTGTATTCTGCTGCTAATGGATGGAATATTATGCATATTTGTTGGTCTAATGGGATCTATGTTGTTTAAATTCTCCATTTTCTTATGGATTGTCTGTATGTTTGGTTTGTCTATTGTGAAAATGAGGTGTTGAAAGTTTTCAACTATTATCATAGACTTTTCCATCATCAGTGTTGCTTCATTATATTTTTGGGCTCTGATGGCTTGTTGCTTCTTGATTGATTGATTGATTGGTACTGGGGATTGAACTCAGGGGTACTCAACCACTGAGCCACATCCCCAGCCCAATTTTTGTGTGTTATGTAGAAACAGGGTCTCACTGAGTTGCTTAGTGCCTCACTGTTGCTGAGGCTGGCTTTGAACTCTCAATTCTCCTGTCTCAGCCTCCCAAAGTGCTGGGATTTCAGGCATGTGCCACCATGCCCAGCTGCTTCTTTATTTTTAACTGTTAGATCTTCTTGGTGAATTGACCCTTTTATTAATATTTAATGTTCTCTTGTAACAGTTTTTCACCTAGAGTATATTTTGCCTGATACTAATACAGTTACTCTTGCTCTTTTGATTACTATTTGCACAGAATATCTTTTTTCATTCTTTTACTTTCAACCTGTAGTATCTTTAGATCTAGAGTAAATGTCTTATAAACACCATAGGGTTCGTTCTTGTTTTCTATCCTTTCTCCCAATCTATTTCTTTTGATTAAAGAATTCATAAATATTTAAATTAAGTACTGTAATAACAAAGGATTTACTTTTGCCATTTTGCTATTTATTTCCTATATGTCCTATAGCTTTTTGTTGCCTATTTCCTCTATTACTGTCTTCTTTTGTGTTTAGTTGATTCTTTGTAGTGATGTTTCAATTGCCTTCTCATTTTGTTTTGTGTATGTTCTCTAGCTTCCTTTTGGTTAATCTGAGGAACATATATAATTTCTAAAGTTATAACTGTCTTATTTTATTTTTAATTTTTTTAAAATTTTATTTATTTATTTTTTAGTTGTAGGTGACAGAATTTCTTTATTTTATTTTTATGTGGTGCTGAGGATCGAACCCAGTGCCTTATGCGCGCTAGGCGAGCACGCTACCACTGCGCCATAATCCCAGCCCTAACTGTCTTATTTTAATTATTACCAACTTCAATTGCATACAAAGCTCTACTCCTAAAATAGTTTGCCCTCCTTTTTATGTTGTGGATATTACAAATTGTCTTTACACATTGTGCTCCTGATAACACAGGTTTATAATTTTTATTCATTTTACTTTTAAATCCTGTAGAAAATTTAAAAATGGAGTTATAGAGCAAAATTACAATAATACTGGGTTTTATAATTTGCCCTTTTATTTACCTTTCCTGTCTCTACAAAGTTGGTTCAGATAACTTCTGGGTTTGTTGTTTCTGTGCCAGAATGAGAGCTTAAAGCGTCCTTATTATTCTTCTAATCTCTCTCTTTAAATAAACAAAGTTTTTCTATGGTATTTTAAATTTTTTACAGGTAAACCAGAAAGGCTCAGAGAAACCACTTGAACAGACATTTGCAACAATGGTGTCTTCCTTGGGAAGTGGAATGATCAGGTACTCACTCAGAATCTGTTGCCAGATGTTGTCTAGTGTGCACTTACATACATATGAAAGCAAACATAGAGTTCACTACACATATTATGTTTCAACTTGCATTTTTTTTTTCTAATACCTCGTCAAAGCATGCTTTTTTGGTCAGTTTGAAATTTTCTCTAATTTATGTTAGAGAGAAACTTCTTTACAGTCAAGCCTTAATTTGAGTTTAGTGTCCAATTAAAATATCTTCATCAAGGCTTTGTGTCTCTGTGAGGCTTTGTGGTGTGGCCAGTAGGTCAGGAATGTTAGTCCTTTGTGATTGTTTGGTGTATGGCCTCTGATGCTGACTGCCATATTTTCTGGGTCGGTTTAGCTCTTGTTGGTAGTCTCATTGGGAACAGTACCTGTGTCTGTCCTATACCAGGCAACAGTCGCAAATACTTTGTATCCTTGTGAAAAGATGGGATCTATTCTAAAATATCAGTTTCTCTGCAGAAAGGTACAAAGTAAGGCAGCCCATTTGGAGCTTTCTGCCCAGGATACTGGGTGGGTGGTAGGGGTATATAATAAATAGTAAGAAGAAATGTTCATGGCATTTGGGGAGAAATTGTATGGAAAATTTTAAGTGTCCACAAAGATGAATAACATAATGAATCTTAGGGAAGACTTTAGCCTTTCCTATCCAGTTCAAAAGCTCTAGCAAATTCATCAGATCCTCACTCTGTCCACACTTCCACTTCCTACAGTGGAACCTGCCCAGACACACATTGGAAGACTCGGAGAAGAGACTGCTAAACAAGGTGTGCCTGAGGACACACAAGGTGTGCCTTCCATAGGGAGGAACTTAGCCTATACCATCAGACCCGATGATCTGTAGCTCCGGTGCTAGAATCCAGCTTCTGTGTACTGGAGAAAGTTCATCTGTTGCCTCCTGTGTACATCCGTGGCTAGGACCCTGTGCCCATTACAGTTTCCATAAGCAATTTTTGCTTCTAGAGTTGTTCTGAGGAATTTGGAGTTTTTAACAACAGCTAACTTTGACAACTTGAGGTGTAAGTCTAAAGTCATGCCCTTTGAGGAATGTGAAGGTTGCCTACTACTAAAGAATGAGCAACCCAAAGGTATTTATTCTTTGAACTCTAAAGACCACCAGACAGAGGAGCATGATAAGAGTGTATTTGAATTTTTTAAAAATTAAAAAATACATATTCTGGCAGGCAGGAAAATCAGTGAGTTGGTTTAAATCTGAAGTCAAATGGCAGCTTTGTTGTTGTCTCTAAGATGTCTCTTGTGATGATAAACTTTTTAGGTTTTAAGCCAGTTATACAATGAGTGAATTAAGTGGATGAATTGGTGAATGGCCAGAAAAAGAAAAATCGTATGGCCACATTTATGAGGAGTAGTAGGGACTCATGTAGCAGTGGAAAGTTACTGTTTTAGAAACTGGATGAAAAATACCTAGATGTGTGAGGTGAAGTGTCTCTAAGGGTTTCTTCTTAGAACTTGGAGAGAAGTAAAACTGCTCCACCATTGGGTTCAGAGTAAAATAATATATTTAAAATAATTTATCACCAAAATATAACTATGTAAGTCATTTTTAGAAGATGTAAATGTGATTTAAAACAAGGATACAAGCCTAAGAATCCAAGTATGTTTAGATGCTAGTGAGCTACATAGATTCTTTTGATTGGTTGTTTGGTTTTCTTTTTTTCCTTTAATTTTATTTTATTGTAGTAGGAACACTTAATATGAGAGCTACCTTCTTAATAAAAATTTTAAGTGTGCAATACAGTACTGTTGACTAGAGGTATGATGTTGTGCAGTAGATCTCTAGCACTTTCATTTTGCTTAACTGAAATTTCATGCCTACTTCAATTCCTTTTACAAGGCTAGGGGACTGGGGCTGTGCTTTAGTGGTAGAGCACTTGCCTGGCACATGTGAGGAGGCACTGGGTTCAGTCCTTGGCACCACATAAGATAAATAAATAAATGAATAAAATAAAGTTATAAAAACAAGGCTAGAATTAATACTTCTGATCATATTGCCACTTTTATTGGAGTTCCCTTGGAAAATGCCATTCCCTATCATTGATTAATCTGGATATTTATACTAATTTCTGATGGTACTAGTCTCACTTGACATAACCATTGAGATGGTAGGCTTTCTTTATATTCTAAAAGCTCATGCTCCATTAATAGTCCTTCAGTGTATTGGAGCCCAGGGAGTCACAGGAGAGCAGGTGCTTCATCTGGATTGTCACTCTGCAGATGAGAACATAATGTCCTTCCAGTCCTACTTCCTGAATTCGTGTGTTCATGGTGCTCAGGTTCTCTGTATCCTTTCTTCCTTGACTTTCAGGACTTAATGGTTTTTTTCCACTTTCAAGGGCATCATTTCAGCTTATGGTAGGACACCTTAACTAGTGGAGCTCCTCTAATTTTTAGAATTGTGGTAACTGGGAGAAGCTCACCATCAAGAAAATTATCTCTGCCACATGTATGTTCAATATATAGATATTAATAGAAAAAAGTGAATTTTTTGTTAGGATGGCCAGTAACTAAACACAGTGGGGACTCTCCTGCCTGCACTTCCCACAACCCCTAGTACACAACAGATACACAAACTAACCTTCCATGGACTGAACTGAGTTCGACCATTTTGAACATGTTAATTGATTTGAAAAATGATTAAAAGGGACCCTATTCTTTGCACATAGGAATAAAGAACAAATACATACTGGTGTTCAAATGCACTGTGCCTCTCTATGATGTGTACTTCATCACTGCACTTAGTCCACTTCACTGGTATTTATTGTACTTCTCTACTCCTGAGGGCCCCTTGAAGAACATGTGAAAATAGAAGTGTTTGCACGTATTTATGTGTGGGTGTAAATATACATATATATATATATACATATATATAAGTATGTATGGATGGATGTATATGTACACACACACAATATAGCAAACTTTCCCATAAGTATGGGTACCAGAGGGTGGTGTGGTGTGTATATGTAGTGGTAAACTCAGAATGGAGGAGGCTCTAGTGTTCCAAAGAAATACATATGCTCTGATAAGAAAATCAGCTTATGAAGGTTTTTGTTTGTTTGTCTTTTCAGTGCTGGGGCTTGAACCTAGGTGGCTCTACCATTGAGCTGTTTCCCCAGTTTCTGTGTGTTTTGTTTTTTTTTAATTTTGAGACAAGTTCTCACTGAGTTGCCTAGGCTGGCCTTTAACTTGTGATCCTCCTGCCTTGGCTGCCCCAGTAATTGGACTACAGGTATGCGCCACTGTGCCTAACTTGAAGGTATCATTAATAGAAAGAAATTGAATGATCTCTTGTCAATTTCTGACTCTTTCCTTTTGGTAGATACATTGCCTTTGACTTCCATAAGGAATGTAAAAATATGAGATGGGATCGACTAAGTATTTTATTGGATCAGGTAGCAGAAATTCAAGATGAATTAAGGTAAGCTATATTACTTCCTCATGGAGGTAAAGGGAATGTGTGTGTATATATATATATCAACCATATTTATTATGTATTACCTAGTAGACTTGGAAAGGAAGTTTCCTGAGTTGTCAGTACTTTGTATGCTATTTTATTTTGGTCCTTGTGTATACTATTTTATTATTTGTTTTTTTATTGGAAAGATGAGAATGGATGATTTAAAACTATTTCTGAATTCTTAAAAATGACCCATTCGGATATATTCATACTATAAATTATCTTCAACACATTTATAAGTTTTCACATAATTGATCTGGTTTACCAGGGTTCTGTATTCAGTTGTTTTCACTAAACCTTCTCTCATAGGTTTTTTGGTATTAGTCTACATAGAATTTTTTAATGTTAGCATTAGTGGCTTTTCTATATTCCATTAGGTCTCACATGATTTAAATAAATGTTTCCCTTCACATTAAACATCCGATTCATTTCCTTTTCTCCTTCTATCCTGAGTATGCTGCAGTGTATTGTTTGGGTTACATGTATACATAGATTTTTACTTCTGTTAAATCTCCCCTCCCCAAATTCTTAAGAGTATGATTAATGGAGTAAAAGGTCTGAATATTTTTGTGGTACTTTCTGTATGCATTTGCTATATTATTTATCATGTTGGTGTTGGTTCACAGATTTACTGTACTCTGTGCATATATCTGTGTTGATTTATTTTAAAGCTAGGAGAAGGAACTTGTAAACCAGTCATTTTATTCTGCCTCATGTGATAGTTCTAGACTCAGATATACCTTTTCATTTTAGCTACAGAGTCATATAATAAAACTGCTCTGATAGACTTTTGCTCAGTTTCTTTTCCCCTTGTTTTGTTGTTGTTATTGTTACTGCAGTGCTGGAGATGGAACCCAGGGCTTTGTGCATGCTTGGCAAGTGCTCAATCACCGAGCTGCATCCCTAGCCCTCAGTTTTTTAAAATATATTTTTATGTATATTAAGAAATCAAAAATAGTTTTTCTTTTTTTCCTGTGAGATTTTTGTCACAAACATTGCTAGTAAAGGGAGATTGACCTGTATTGTTGTTGGGCTATTAGAGATTGGAGAAAACTTATTGGCTGGGTCTAGCATCTTATTGGGGGTGGGGTGTGGTTCCTTGGGTTCACCCATTAATTGCTATTATACAAGAAAGTAAGAAAACAGGAGGATTGATACCAGAATCCATGTCCATTGCCACTTACTGTGCTCCACAGGGACAGTAGTAGCTTTTACCAGTGACTTTCAGATGATCTCTCAAGACAACTTTTTTCCAGAGGCTTTTGTGAGAGTAGAAAGAATCTGGGCTTTCAGGTCTGATTTATCTTGATTTAAATTTCAGTTTATCTCTCATTACCCTTGTGACCTAGGGACCTGTTAGATATCTTCAAACTTTGGTTTCTATGTTTATAAAGTGGAAATAAGAACACCTACCTAATAGATTTATCGTATGGTTTAAGAAATAATATTTACAAACACCTAGCATATATTTATTTATTCATTTTAGCATTTATTTTAAGTACTAATGGGGTGCCATCATCACTCATGCATACACATACACGTGTACTAACTCTGAATCAGCCTCACTAGTCCTCCATGAATCTCATGTAGATTTTTCATTTAAACACCTTCTTTTAGGTCCTTATTCTAAGACCATGATTTCTGTGTAGCCCTCAATGTATTGCATCTCCTCCCTCCTTTAGAATTTTGGAGAATAATTTCAGTACATTAATTGTATCCAGTGCTTATGCTATGCCTCATACACTCTGATAAGTACTTTTTTTGTGTTGTGAATTATCTCATTCAGACCTTAGAGCAGCCTAATGATGGTGCTATTGTTCCCATTTTGTGGATAAAAACACATTATTTGCCTGAAGCTAGGAATTTGCCTGTGGTGCTGAGGCTAGCAAACAGGTTGTTTATTGCCAGAGTCCCTGTTCTTAATTATCACACTGAGTCAGGTTTTTGAATAATCTGAGGAGCTTTTTTGAAATAATGAAAACATAGGAATGGTTTACCATGATTGGCTACAGTATAGGTATCTGGGTGGTTAAAGAGAGAAAAGGAAGCAAATTTTTCAAATAATACTTGATTGTACTTTTTATATTTTGCACTATTTACATGTTATCCATTTAAAAAGAAGAATAAATGCTTTTATTATGCAGTATTTATGCTTCATAGATTCTGATTCAATTGATCTCAAAGCCAAGAATTTTTATTTTTAACCAGAAACCCGGTGGAGTCTGATACGGATTGTACAGGGATCATAAACCCTGATATATAGGGACTTAGTTGAAATAATAATGTTAAAGGAACCTCTTTTGACCTTGGGAAACATGGTTGATATTTATAGCAACCTTTATAAAACTCCCAACTCTACTTTTTCACTTCTCTTAGATGTGGTGACCTCTGATGTGCACCTGTTTTTTGGTAGGGGGCTGTGTGGCCTCAGCCATTCAGACTTCTGTTTGGCCTAAGATAATGAAATATGCCTGACCATGCATTCCTGTCTGACTTTTTAATTTATAGTTTTTAATAATGTCACTGAAATGAGACCCATGTTCTAAAACAGGTATGCCATTAGCAGATTTGACCTACTTCCGTATGAGAGTGTTTATACAAATATGTTTTAGTTATTTTCTAGTAGACTCTGCCGGCAAAGTGGTGACAAACCAGGAAGGCGTGTTCCGCAGCAATTGCATGGATTGTCTAGATAGAACCAATGTGATCCAGAGTCTGTTAGCTCGTCGGTCTCTTCAGGCCCAGCTTCAGGTGTGAATTCTTTGTTTTTTCCTTTCTCACTGAGAAACTATATAATAGAAAATTCAAAGAACCTTCATCTTTGAAAACCAAAACCAAAATGATCCGCATTGCCCTCAGTCTAACCTAGACCTTAGTTTTGTGTCTTGCCATCACAGTGTGCATAGTTTCTGTGATGATGGTCAGTATCTATATGTTTAATTTTACTGTTTTCCTTTAGTATTTACTAAGCCATTTAAGTTGCTGTATTTTTGGCTTTTTAAATAACACTGAAGAAAATATATCTGTTAATTATTATTGTCAACTTGAACTATTTCTTTTGGGTTAGTTCCAAGAAGTGAAATTACTGGATTAAGCTGATGTTGGCAGTAAATAAGTGAATCCATTTTATTGAACTTGTGCCAGCATTAGATATTTTTATTTAAAAATTAGGTATTTTGGGGCTGGGATTGTGGCGCAGTGGTAGCGTACTCGCCTAGCACACGTGAGGCACTGGGTTCGATCCTCAGCACCACATAAAAATAAAATAAAGATAGTCTGTCCACCTACAACTAAAAAATAAGTAAATATTTTTAAAAAATTAGGTATCTTTATTTAAAAATATTTTATTTAAAAATAGATATTTTTTTCTATTTTAATTCTACAAAGTAGTTCTTCAGAGTTTTCATTTGTATCTCTTGTATTACTAGCAAAGGATGTTAACTCTTCGGTAAAAAGTTTCTGATACAATTTTGCTTTACCACTAAGATTACATTAATGTGGAAAATAGATATGAATTTATTCTTCTGTTATATTTGCAATTAAAAATATGTAGCACCCATATTTCTTAATTCACACTGACATTTATTGGGTGGGACAAAGTATATCCCAAATGGTTTCCTGCCTAGATAGTTAGTAAGTATTCAGTTTTATTTCTCACAATTATATGATACCCAGGAGGAAATTATGAAGGTAAAATACCTCCTTTAGAATTGTTCTTGAATACAAAGGAGTGAGTCCCCTGTTTGAACAAGCTCTAATTTGTATTGTACTATGTCCTTATCTGCTTTGTGACATTTTTTGATAGAAACAGTGTTAGGAATGGTTTGGTTCCATGGCTGATTAAGCAAAACCTATTTAAATTGGTTATGCAGTCTTAAATCTTTTACATACTAAACCTGGTGAACCTTTAGGGGCTGTTTTAGCAGGAGCTTCTCTAGCAGCATTACCAGCTACTGTGGGGGACTCTCCAGTTGTGCATTTCTCCTTCCACTGAAGGCAGTGTTTTTACTCAGCCGTAAGTCATTGAGGGTGGCTCCTGCTGTGTCTGAGGGTTGAATGCCCCATTCTGGGTAAGAGGTAGTGAGCTATCACTTGAGGTGAGAAAGAAGATGGTGGTTCTGAGAGAGTTGGTGGCCTGAGACCAAGGCCAAGGCATGACTTCCTAATCTGTGGTCGGTAGTTTCCAAAGAGGAGTCCATAGAGGGGATTCAGGAGCCCAGTGGTTCTTGGAGATTATATGTGTGTGCAGTTTTGGGATGGTAGATGTTATAGCATTCATCATGTTCTCAGAGGTGCCTGGAATAGAGGGTAGGTTGCAGTGACTCCAGATTGGGAGAGTCTGGGGATGGTGAACTGGGAGAAGGGCAGAGGAGTAAAGCAGTAGAAGGTTAGAGTGGGAGGAAAGGAGGAAGTAGTGGCTCCGATCCCATGGCAGCTTTCACTCTCCCTTGTGCACTTCTCCCTGAGTATGATCCTGCTACTTTCTCTGTGATCCTGGGGCTTAAAGGATCCCCCAGGAGAGTCTCTGCAGTGTGCCCTGGCTGAGAAAGGGGTCTGGCGAGCTGGGATACATCTTTGCCTTGCAACCAACAGCCAGGATCCATTTGATAGGAAGTAAGGACTTTGCCTTTTCTTCATAAATCATGAAGAAATCTGCTGAAATGTATTCCACATAAATAAGGGTGTGATTCTTATTCTAGAGACTAGGAGTTTTGCATGTGGGACAAAAGCTTGAAGAACAAGATGAATTTGAGAAGATTTATAAAAATGGTAAGTAATTTCTTTAGTAGAGTCACAGTTACTCAGATTTCAAAATAAATGTTTTGGATTCAGAGCTTTGGTTGTCATTTTTATCATTATCAGCTGCTTTTTACTTTTCCTCACAGCCTGGGCTGACAATGCAAATGCTTGTGCCAAACAGTATGCAGGAACCGGTGCCTTGAAGACTGACTTTACCAGGTAAGCCACACTTCTAAAATGGCATTGCACATCATAGTCCTGGTGGCTTTTAGAGTCCTGTGTGGAATTTCTGAGGAATAACAGCTACAGCAGCCAAACACCTAGTACTCACTTGGTACCTGTTGTGTCGGGATTGCTGGGAGATAAGGATTCTAATGCACAGGGAGTGTTGAGAACCACAGCTCTGCAGTGCTTCTCAGACTTTACTGTGGACTTGAATCACTCATCTGATTCTGTAAATCTGAGGTGTGCTTGAGAGCTACATCTCTAAAAGGCTTTCAAGTGACATTGATGCTGCTTTCAAGGACCACACTGGATAGTGATGAGTTAAAACATTTGGAATTTGTTACAAATGCATTTGGGTCTTTTCTGCTATAGTGTATGTATTCCCTGGGAGCAAAATACAGTATCTAGTCTCTGTGCTGTTTCATACCATTTAACCCGGGCTGTGGGACTCTCTTCATATTCCTTGTTTTTGCAGCTGGGACTGTTTTTCCTCCTTGTGCCTACTGTAGTGATATTTTAGGAAAATAATTCAGTTGGTCTTCTGTATCCATGGGTTCTGGATATGTGGACTCAACCAACCACAGATTGAAAATATTCAGAAAAAAAAAAGTACTCAGCATGTTCAGACTTTTTTCCCTTGTCATTATTCCCTAAACAATACAGTATAACAACTATTTATTTAACATATACATTATGTTAGGTATTATAAATCATCCTGAAATGATTTAAAGTATAGAAAAGGATTTGTGTAGGTTATATGTAACTACCCCATTTTATATGAAAGACTTGAGCATCTGCAGCCTTTTATATCTGCTGGGATCCCCATGGATACTGAGCTACAACTGTATGTGTTTCTTGGACTTGGTAGTGACTTTTTTGTGAAGCATCTGTATTTTTGGGAATGAGTTTTAACCTCTTTGTAACTCACTTGGTTCCATGACATGTGGCCATAAAGCAGTGTAAAAATTTAGTATGTAAGTATGTAATTTAAAACTGACCTCTTTTAACCAGAACTGGCAAGAGAACTCAGTTGGGACTTCTAATGGATGGCTGGAACTCACTCATACGATATTACAAGAACAACTTTTCTGATGGGTTTAGACAGGTAAGTTTCTATTTGATGCTTTCTTTGTTCTTTGGATGGTCATAGCTTTGCATTATTAAATAATAATAATAATAATAAAGTAATCACATTGAGTTTGGGACATTACTGATTTTCTTCTCTCTGTTCTAGGATTCCATAGACTTATTTCTTGGGAACTATTCAGTGGATGAATTAGAATCCCACAGTCCTTTAAGTGTTCCAAGGGACTGGAAATTCCTGGCTGTAAGTAACCTTTATGTTTTTCAAGTTGTTAAAAGCATTATTTCTAAAGGGCAGATGGTACCAATCCCTTTGACTAAAACAGTGCATGCTATTATTCTAAACGGAATATAAATGCTTAGGATTCCCTAAAGAGAAGATCAGGGTGCAAAGTAAAATGAGCATTTGTTTTCTTTCCCTGCCACACTCATGTATGTTTTTTTGTGTAAGAACACATAAGCAAGGGAATGTGGGGGATTCCTTGTTCAGGAAGACTTCAGTCCTTTTAGGATTGAGGAATTGCCAGAGATACAGACGTGTGACATGGAAGGCAAAGTGTGCTTTTAACACTTCTCTTCTTTTTGACCTGTTTGCCAAACCTTGCAAGTCTCTCTCGTGCTAGTGGGCAAAGTACCCTGGGATGGAAGGGAGGCCTGGTATCCTGGATTCTCATTCTCCTTCCACTTGGTATGCCTTGATTTGGAGCAGAGACATGCTTCCACTCATCTTGTAACAACCAATGTGAAGTCTTGGAGTTGTGATTGAACCCCTAAATAAGGGATTTGTTTAAAAAAGAAAGAAAGATATTGTGTATATTAGCTTGCAAAACAGTTTTATTCTTTTTCCAAGCAAAACAAGCACAACTGATACTGCAAATCTTGGTGATCATTCTTTAGTGATGTGTCTCTTTCCATTATCTTTTCCAGTTGCCTATTATTATGGTTGTTGCCTTTTCAATGTGCATTATCTGCTTGCTTATGGCTGGTAAGTCTGCTCTTATTTCACATTCTTATATTTTTTATTTCTTCAAATACTGAACTTGCTTGTACATACTGAATTTTTTAGTTCACTCAACATTTAATGTTTACCTTTTAAATTGAATAAGGATGGAATAGGTAAGATTAGCTCTTTTGATGTTATAAGAATAAAAAATCATATGCTAGTTTAATAATTGATTCAGTTTTGTTTGTTTTTGTGGTGCTAGGAGTCAAAGCCAATGTTCTGTGCATACTGGACAAATGCTGTACCACTGAGGTACACCCTCAGCCCATGTAGTTTTTATTTTTATTTTTTGCAGTGCTGGGAATTGAACCCAGAGCCTCACCCTTACATTCTACCATTGAGCTGTATCTCCAGCCCTGTTTGTTTTTTTCCTTAAGATTTTGATAACTTTTCTTACTCTCAAAGTAGTACGTAATAAGTACAGAAAATATAGTTAGGCAAAAAAGGAAAATATCATCATCTTGCCTTCCAGAGATACGTTAACCACTCTTAACATTTTGGTGTTTTGTTTTTTGTGTTTGTCTTTTGGTACTGGGTATTGAATCTAGGGGTGTTTTACCACTGAGCTATATCCCTAATACTTTTTATTTTTTATTTTGAGACAGGGTCAGGCTAAGGCCCAGCTTGATGTTTTATCTTTATAAATGTGTGAATTTTTTTTTTGTAAGAGAGATAGTATACATTTTTGTAATCTTTTTGCACTGAGCAATAAGAGTAAAATTTTTCTCATTCTTCACTTTTAATGGCTTCCTTTGTGGATGTGTAATTATTGAACCATCACTTATCATTGGACAAATACATGTTAATAGATTAAAGATATTATCATTCAATTTCAAAACATTAGGAGTAAAATTGCCTAAGAACCTGAACTTAAAGATCTTTGTTTTCTTTCTCTTTTTTGCTTAAAATTTTCTCTTGTTAATAAGCATTTAAGCTTAAATGAGAGGAGTACAACTTCCATTATATACCATCGTGTGGTTTGGGCTGAATCCAGCTGGGGTGTATCATATCCCTGAGACACAAGTTCAGGCACTTTGGGAAGAGAGGCCTTTTCATTTGTCAGCCTCTGGCCTTGTCTGCCTGTCTGAATTCCATATACTTGGGCACCACTCAGTTGCCCCCTCTGAAAGTGTCCCTTTGTCCTCCACAGAAGTCACCTTTCCTTCTCTGGATTTCCATAGCACTCTTGGTACCTCTCTTTCAGCACTCTCCTCTTTGAATTTATAAACACTTAGAATCTTACTTTCAGAGGTAGAATGCCTCTTTAGAGTGTTGAGCAGAACCAGTGTGTATTTCTCGATTTGTATACTTGTTTGCCTTTTTCACTGGATCAGTAACATTTGCGGGGGGTGGGTAGGTTACTGAGAATTGAACCAGGGGCACAACCACTGAGCCACATCCCCAGCCTTATTTTGTATTTTATTTAGAGACAAGATGTCACTGACTTGCTTAAGGCCTCGCTAAGTTGCTCTAAGTTGTTGAGGCTAGCTTTGAATTCATGGTCACGAGCCACTGGGATTATCAGTGTGTTCCACTGCACTGGGCCGGATCAGCAACTTTTTGAGGGCAGAGACTATGTCTTACTGTTTATCGCCAATGTTGAGGATATACTAAGCCCTCAAATGTTTTTGGAGCTAAGAATCTATTCAACCACCACCACCAGCATCCCCACCTCCACTGCTATTTCTGGCAGCTTCTGGAGGGGGAGGCTCAGTGCCTATTTATCACTGTGTTCCCTTCCTGTTCCACACCATAGACAGTCACCACTGGAATGCTGGGTAGGAGGAAGGAACCATTCTGTTTATTACTCTAGTTAGCACACTTTTTCTGTGAAGAGCCAGATAGTAAATATTTTTGTCCTTAGGGATTGCGTGCAGTCTGTTGTATACTCTTTGTTTTTGTTTTTATAGCCCTTTAAAAACAAAACCCATTCTTAGCTCACAGTACAAAAATAGGTTGAGGGGCATAGCAATTACTTGTGTCATCACTACAAGTCCTATGTCAGGTTTTTTGGCAAGAAGGAAGAGGACAGAATGAACTAAAGCCAGCAACCAATGGTTGGTTCATTCACTCTCTAGATCCTGGCTTCTTTCTTAAAAACACTGCCCAGTGTAAGCTGTTTTCTGGGAGCCACCACTATCAATTAGTCTTGTTTTGTTTACTATGCCCATGTTTACATAAAGAACCTTGAGAGCAGGGGAAGAGTTAGACCAAGAGCTCAGCTTGTGGAAGTAGAGAACTCTTTGGGGAGTGTCCAACAGCTTCTGAAGAACTGCCTTTCTTCTTTTGTCCAAGAATTGTTAAGCTCAGGGCTGTGAAAATTATAATTATGCAAATTTGGGGGTATATTTAGTAAAAAGAGATTGGATACTGTGGTTGGTAACATCTTATCAGTTAATTGCTACAAATAATGATCTTTGTGGTATCTGGGCTTGATGGTAGTGTCTGGTCTCTAGCCCCTGCTGTGGTTTTCAAGGGCATGAAAAACAAGGGCAGCACCAACTCTGACAGTGCGGAAGGGAAGAGTTCAGATGTTGGCTTTCCTTCCCTGGTGCTCCCAAACTGGCTGTTGGCCTCCGCCTATGTAGCTCTGTCTGCAGATGAGGCCAGTACGGTTGCAGGGGAAAAGTGACCCCAGGCTCAACTGTTCAAGAAGTGAAATGAAACAGATTTTTGCCTACTGGTTTGCTACTATCCTTCATGAACTCCAGAAAAAATGCCATCAGTAGAGTTGTGCTAAATGTTGTTAAAATATGTTGTTAAGTTTTGTGTTATATACTTTAATGTATCACATTACTGAAACATTTCATAAAGTGTATTTTTATATAGGTATTTTGATACTAGCTCTTATCTGTCATAGATAGAAGTAAGAATTGAACTATTAGTTGTTTTTTATAATATTAAAATTTGTTATCTCAGAGTGATAATTTATTATTTGTGAGATGTAATGTGGAAGAGTTTAGTCCAGTGGTTCTCAGAGTGTGGCCTCTGCATCAGTAGTGTCAGCATCATCTGGGAACTTGTTAGAAATACAGATTCTTAGAGGCCAACAGTTGATAGTTCATCAAGGCCTGCAGAAGATTCTAGTACTAAAGAGAGTTTGAGAACTGCCAGTTTCAACCTTAATTAGGAGGTTCTTATATTTTTCCTGAGTATGGGTTGGTAAGCTTTAATGTTGTGAGGATGTATTAGATGCTCGACTACTGGATCTGGTATCAGTGAGTGACTTTCATTTATCAACTCTGTTTTTTTTTTTTTATCAACAGGTGACACTTGGACAGAAACACTGGCTTATGTGCTTTTCTGGGGAGTTGCAAGCATTGGGACATTTTTTATTATTCTTTACAATGGCAAAGATTTTGTTGATGCTCCTAAGTTGGTCCAGAAAGAAAAGATAGACTGAATTTGTGTTTGTGGAAAGCGGCTTGGCTTGGAAGATTCCATGATGCAGAACTGGAGTCTTTACTGACCCGCTTTCCACAACAGCCGTGATCTTTTTAAAGCCTTTATCCAAAAGCACTTCGTGTGCTCTGTGCAGAGTGATGACTTAGAATTGATCTGATGTTACTGCCTTGATGATCTCTTTACTGTTGGGATGGTTATATTTATAATTTGAAGCTATATTATAATTGAAAAATAACCTGAATTTTCAGCTCATAGGATAGAAGGAATCTACTCATTGTCAAGTTAATCAGCTGTTGCAGATGAGTAATATATTTAAAAATTTTAGCTTCTTTCATTATTTAAAACAGTGAAATTATTTTTCTAGCTGATTTGTTATTGTCACTGTAGCAAGCATACTTTTCCACTCCTTTTGGATTTTTCTTCCAAGTTTAGTAAAGAGCCAACTCTACTATGTTTATAAAATGTAAGTCTCTTACAGATATCAAATAGTTTGATGAGACAGTCTGTGACTTCACTGAAAGGAAGAGGAGAATGGGGGTCTGGGTTCTTCAGTTTCTGATGGGCTGCCTCTCAACCTCAGTCAGCTTGAGCTGCTGCAGTACAACAGCAGTTTAAGTGTGATGAAGGGGTTAAGATATACTTTTATCTTTTTTACCAGGTGTAAATGAAATCAAAGAATGTAAAGTCTATCTCTTATGCTAAAGGTCCAAAGCCTCTACTTTTTAAAGATTGCCTCATTGTAGAAAATACCCTTGACTGGCCAGCTGCTTCCTCCTGTACATTTTTGTTTCTTTGGGGGTTATTCATTGAGACCCAGAGGCCTCTGAGAGGGTGTCATGCTAGATTTGATATTGCACTTGGGGGCAACAGCTGCTTTTCCACGCATGGTACTATTGCTTTTCTCTCTGTCACATTTTTTGTTGGCTATCAATAAGTGTGTCTAAAATTCAGTGCTTCCAGGTAGTTATAGTTCTCCAAATCAAGGACCAACTTCAACTTCAATTCATGTGCAAAAACAAACCTGAAAAATATGCTTCAGAAGCTGTGCATAGTTGTAATTATAAGTCAGATTGTATATTCAAATTGTAATTATGAGGTTTAGATATTAGTACAGTATGTAAGGTAGTGTAATTACCACTATTTTGAAACAATTTCAATTAAACACTGCTACAATATTTCAGTGTTTTGCTTGAAAATATGTACAGTTTTTTTCCAATAGTAGTACCTTATGTTGTCTTTAAATATTTCTAAAAGCGCCTTTATTTTAACATTATCTTTTTCAACATAATCTTTTATAAACATCAATAAGAGTTGTTGCTTGTAGAAACCCTAAAAGAAATAATAGCTGGGAAAATCCTGTATAGCTTAAAATCCGTCATTAAAATTCACGGTAGGGTAAGTAGATAGAGCCACCTGTTCCTAACATGTAAATAAGTGTAATTTGTTCCAAAGATGGAATATTGACACGTAGCTCATGTCTACTGTAATATATTATCCAGATGCTACTGGGCATTTCACAGTAACAATATAAAAACAACTGCATCAAAGACCAAATCTGAACCGCTAATGTGGCTGCTTTGCAGGGAATGGACTAATATTGGTATGTTAGGTCATAAGCTATCAATATTTCAGAACCCTGCAGTGATTTTATTTCTTAATTCATGTACTGTACATCCATAAGTGAAAATAAAATGTCATATTCTTTTCTAACTACTGTTGGTTTTGTTTGTTCTTATGCTTTATCTTGAAAGGTGACTTTTTCTAACTTTTTTAAATCTTAAAGCAATGCATGATCATTATGGAAAATTTAAACAATATAAGTAAACAGGGTCAATAGCTTCTGAGATCTTGTTTTCCAGTTACTATTTATTATCTCATAGTTCTTGTGCATCAGGAATTTGGACATATTTTAGTTCTGTCCCCTGCTCTAGGGTCTCCCACAAACACTGCCATCAGGGTTCACCAGGGCCCACTTTCAAGATTATCCCAATGGTTGTCCTCACAGGCTGCTGGCAGTTGGCTGGAAGTCACTCTCGGTTTCTGGCCACGTGGGCCCCTGCAGTGTAGCAGCTTTATTCATCAAAGCCAGCAAGAAAGTCTGCTAGCAAGATGGAAGCCACAGCCTTCTGTGATCTAATCTTGGAAGTATCATCCCACCACTTTTTATTCTATGCAGAAGTCGTCACTGAATCCAGCTCATTCAAGGGGGGAATTTATGAAGGCATGAAGACCAGGAGATGGAGACATCTTGTTAGTCTGCTTATCATAGTAGGGAGAGAAGAATACTAAGGTAAGGTACAGAGCTAGTTTGGGAGGGAGGTTAGGCTTATTTCCTGGAGGAGGTTAGGCTTATACCAGCACCAAGGTGTATTCATTTTTGAAACTATGTAGCAAATTGGCTCAAAAGGGAGGGAGAAGAAGAGGGAGTCGGGGTCACACAGACACAGGTGGTATGCCATGCTATTTTCCTTTAAAAAATTTTGTTTTCTTTCACATTTCTTTGCATTTCTTCTAGTTTAGTACATATTATGTATCCCCAGTTAAATAAATTGTTTCATTCTGGGGCATTCTCAAGAGAATCCATAACAATTCAGAAGAGTTCCTACTCTGTTGTAAATGCAGCTCATTGGAAGTGAGTTTTCCTGATTTATGGAAGTGAACCCTCATCTCCTCCTGGGGCAGACTTCATGCTCCATTTGGTATTGTTTCACTGGCTACGTGAAGAGGTGAACATGGAAAAAGAGGACAGGGAAAAAAGACTTACTGAGTCTCCACCTTTTTTTTTTTTTTTTTTTGAATTTTTAAATTTTTTTAGTTGTTGATGGATCTTTATTTTATTCATTTATTATTCATATGTGATGCTGAGGATCGAACCCAGGGCCTCACGCATGCTAGGAAAGCGCTCTACCACTGAGCTACAGCCCCAGCCCTCCACCTTTTCTTTATTTTCCACTTTTCAGAATTGGCTTTTCTGTTTACCTGATGAAGGGATCTCTTGTGTCCAGAGAGATCTGAAACTATGAGTAAATGACAGAAAGTCCCAACGATAGATACACTTGCTTAACATTTTATTTACAATGACAGTGGATAAAAACCAATTATTCCCCTGCTTGATATCTTGGAGCTAAGTCTAGGGTAGTTCTATTTGCAGCATGAATAGGAAGTTTCTAGAGTCCACCATTTGACCATGATGTTATGGTCACTGCTAACCACAAGGATGGAATGCCCTTTGCTCCAATTGGAGAGTAAGTGGACAAGTGCTGAGACTACCACTTTTGTGCAGTACCTAGCAAACAGCAAAAACCTATTCTGAGACAAGACTTACTACCGGTTCAAGAGAATGACTGAGAAGTGTCCTGCTGTTCATGAAGTTCACAGAAACCAGAGTAAAGCGTCAGTCAAACAAGAGACATTGTCACCTGGAGCAGATTACAGATGGTCTGCTGACTGATGCTGGTGTGACCTGGAATATTTTCACTCTGTGATGGTGTGAAAGCTATACACATTCAGTAGAATTTGTCTTTGAGTTTTGACCACACTAGTGAGATGCTGCATGGTACTCGGGGCATGTGAGCAGCTTGCGGTCAGCCGCGGGGTCTCCAAGGTCAGCATCCCACACACCTCAGAAACACATCGTCACACCTTGCTTACCCACCTTTAGCTCGCAATGGTTTTATTAGGATATAACCATGTGAGTCAAGGAGCCTCAGTGTTGCTTCATCTCTCTGATTTCCATGAGCAGTTATTCCACAGAAGTGCCTTTTCCCCATAATTGGAAATGCTTTCAAGTGTTAAGTCATTATTGATATGACTAAATATACCACCATTTTCCTTCCTTCTTAAATGGGGCCTGGCTCCCAGATTTTGCTGCACATTGGAATCAACTGGGGAGTTTTAAAAACTGCAGAGATCCAGGGCTCACCCCCAAATTTTCTGTTGGATGTGGCCATCTGGAGTTTGTAGTGCTCCCAGGGTGGGAATGGGTGGTAGGCGGGACACACTGAAGAGTGCCTGAGTGTGAGGCAGCGACCAGGGCGACCTTTCTCTTTTCACCCCTGAGGCTGACTGGTGTGTAGAGCTTACAGGCCCTGCTGCTTGTGACTGACCATAGGAGGGGGTGGCACTAAGACACTGACCACATCTAGAGGTCAGGAGGGGAGGAGCCCTTAAGGATGGAACAGACTGGGTGTTTGGCCTGAGGAGGGCCCACTCTTCAAGTCTAGAGAACCATCAGATGAGAAGCCAGAGGACTGAGCATTGGGTAAATAAATGCAGTTCATACATTTGAAAGGATAAGATCTTTGTATAACCAGACACCAGGGGAAGCTGGAAGTATTGATAAGCTGGTGGCTAAGACTTCCCTAATATTTATTTTTGCTGTAAGGAAATTTATAACAAAATAAGTTAAAGACATCTCCGGCTGATGTCCCAAGTGTGTGTTTAAGTGTCTTCATTCAAAGATACCTATACAAATAAACTCAAAGGAACTCTCCTGAATTCCAGGACCTCAAGGAAGCACAGAATGCTGGAGCAGGAAGGGGACCCTCCTACTTTAGGGTGACATTAACCCACTATATTACAGTAAAAAAGAAAGACAAATTCACATGGTGGACTAATGCTATAATCATACATATGGTGTATCTTCAGTAACAAGATGTTCTTTTTAAATTATATACATTTTAGAAAACTTATGTACAGATAAATAAAGAGTGTAATTGACATTTGTTTTCTTTATAGAGTTGTGATGCCCAAATATCACTTTAAATACAAAGTTTAGAAAGTTAGATTTACTCTTCATCTTCACAGTAACTTCTGGAACCTTTTACTAAGACACCATGGACAGGATATCTATTCAGACTCTTCGGGGATTTGGGATTTGCAGACTGAACTTGGGGCAGTTTTTGTAGAGAAGGCTAGCCCTGGACCATTGAGAGTCCCTAGGTGACAGAGAGAGGTGATTCCCTTTGGGGCCCAACCAAGGTCTCTCTTCATGGCCAGTCAATCCTCTTAGTATGCAAAAAGTGGACAGAGAACACAGAAGTTGCATATTCAGTGAGAAAAACAAAAAGCGTAATTAAACACCGACAGTATTCAAATATGTCACCTTAGGTTCTTCAAAACTCCTTCAGAACTGAAGTAGAAGTATTGTCCTTTAGTATTTTGGTGTTTGCTCAGCAGAAAAAAACCAAATTGCTTACATTTGGGTCACAAAGAATGATGGGAAAATCTCAGCTCATAGTGTGCCTTACTCCTAGGACTTTGTAGAATCAAGGAAGCAATCATCTTCAAGACTGGCCTTGACCTTGATGACAAGGAAGCTGCCTGCCGTGACCTTCAGGGCCTGCAAAGGGTGGAGACTGGTTTTGTGAGAAGCATGCTTTCTTCCCAGGGAATCTTTCTCCTCCACACCTTCTGAATTTTTCGTAGGCTGCAGGTGAGTCCTTGAGGCTGAAGTATTTTAAAAGCAGCCCAGGAGCTTCCACCCTGACGTAGTAGCTGTGAAACGGTGCATCTCTGGGAGGTCCAGTTCTCAGGCAACCCGGGCTGTGTCTCCTCTCTTAAGGCGGTGCATGATGAAAGTCCCCACAGCCACCAGGGGGATGCACAGGGTGGAGGATGCCACAAGCAGCCCAATAACAGCTAGAGCATATTTTGGGTAATCCTTGGTCACCAGCTGACCCTGGAAGGAGGGACAGTGTCAGCAGAGGGAAACTTCCACCGAACCTTCTGAGCACTATGCCCAGGCCTCAGCCCTCAAGGAGGTGGAGAGGCAGCATGGGGTGGGAAGAGACCTGAGGGGCTGCCATGCCACACTGGGGGCCACCCCAACCCTGCAGTTCACAGGAAACATGCCCAGAGCCCACTCCCACACTCTTCTATAAATAGGGATAATCAGACACCTCACTTAGAGGCACTGTTCAGAGCACCTAAATGTACAGCCACCCTGATCCCAGACTAGAACTTTCTGTGGTGGTTAAGTGTGCTCTGTATCTGTCTTCATGTGGCACCTAGACACCTGCATGGAGGAGAAGTTCCCTGCCTAGGAGGCAGAAACCAGCCTTTGCAGGGACACTTTCTCAACATCCAGGCAAAGGTCTACTGGGAAGCTCTGGTGGAGACTGTCATCATTGTGACACATTTAAAAACAGCCCAGCTTTGCTGTCCTGAACAGCATTTGTAAAATAACTTGGTGAGGTTTCTGTGTTGTGACCATTGACCTCCCCATACTACAGCAGGTGTCAGAGAACTAAAGGCCATGCTCTGGTGTGGCCAGCCCTGTTGTATGGGGACAGCAGATACCTGGGTAGCATCCCAGGCTTGGTACTGCAGGGTCCCTGTAAGGATGTAGTCACTCAGGTAGAAGAAAAAGAGACCGATGATCAGCAACGGGCTTACACAGGCCCACATGGCCTTCCAGTACCAGTTGAGGGCATTGCCAGTCATGGCCTGAAGGTCATTTTCAAATCTATATGGATCATGGGGAGAGAAAGTCTGGGTTATTAATGCTTCTGGAGGTGAGAGGGGTCCAGTCTGCACACCCCCTCACTTAGGAAGATTTTGTTCTGGGCACCATTTATGCTTGAACATTATTGCTGGGCGCTTCTCTGACCCCTTCTTGCAGGGGGAAGGGGAAAGGGGCTGAGGTTGCCCAAGAGGAGTGACAAAGCAATCCCCACTGATAAGGGGACACCAGGAGACATCTTCCTGGTGCTGGCTGCTGGTGCAGACCAGAGGGCAGCTCCCAGTGACAGTGGGAACAGGGTGCATGGGGAACAGCAGTCCAGTCAGTGTTCAAGGACCGGGACCCTCTGGTGGGTTTGCTTCCCCTCCACTCCCATGCAAGTGGTACTGCCCATTAGAAACGCCCCCAGACCCCCAGAGCAGAATGGCTTTATGCCTGCAAACAGCAGGTCTTGTAGCAAAGAGAGCCCGTCCTTAGACCCAAAGAGTGTGGGCCCTGGCCTGGAAGAGCTGGAGGAGCAAGTCTAGAGGAACCAGGGCCGTGCTTCCTAGAAGCTGGAGGCCACAGGCCAACACCACTCGCACCCTGGCTGCACACTAACATAGCAGCACACAGCAGCACTCCTCGACAGGCTAATTATATACTGTTCCTGGACCCACATGCACATGTGCGAAACGTTCTTCAGTACTTAAGGACATCTTGGCCCAACTAATCTCGCCATTTCACAGGGCAGGAGACTGAGGCCCAGTTGGGATGGTACTCGCTGAGGGTACACAGGTGGTGGCAGAGCTCCTCCCGCCTCCAGGCCAGAGCTTTAAAATCTGCTTCTCACTGTGGGAGAAGCCCCTTTGATAGGAAAGCTGGGGCAGGGCAAGGTGTCACTGTGGCCAGCTGCGGTCACAGCCCCCTCCCTCCTTGCACCTATCCCCTGTGTGGAGTTTTGCGTAATGAGGATCGAACCCAGGACTTTGTGAATTCTAGGCAAGTGATCTATCACTGAGCTACATGCCCAGGGGCCCCTCCACTCCCTCTCACCCCTATCCACACCTGGAGAGAAAAAGGGGGAGAGCAGGCTGCAAAAGGGGAGGCAGGGCACTGCCACTTTGTGGTCACTAGATGGCGCTGCGCCCGGAGCAAGCAGAAGAGCCCTCTCCTGGCCACTTCCCTCATTACAAGTCCTTGCAAATGGTGGGGCTCTGTTGATTTTTCCTCCGTCCATCTCGGCTTTCCACCGCCTCTTCTAATGGGCTTGCTCCCCTCCCCATGACCTCCAGTGGGCCCAAAGTTCCATTCCCCTCAACCTTCTCCCTTTGCTCTGAAACACCCTCTTTGGGGACCAATTGCTCCCTCTTGACTGGCATTTTCTAGGTGACCAATTTGTCCCACTTTACTGGGGACTTGCCTGGATTTAGTACTGAAAGGCCTGTGTCCCAGGAAATCCTTTGGTGCTGGGGAAAATGGAAGACTTGGTCACCCTCATGCTAGTGTCCTCAAAATGTTATTAGCTGTGAGAGAGAGAAGAGAGGAGGACAAAAGGGTCAGGTAGGGACTGGGGCTGCGGCTCAGTGGTAGAGCGCTTGTCCAGCATGTGCAAGGCACTGGGTTCCATCCTTAGCACCACATAAAAATAAATAAAAGGTACCGTGTTCATCTATGCCATATATATATATATATATGTATATATATATATATATATATATATGGGCCAAATAGGTTTGGGGAAAATTACGATAGGTTTGCTGCAAAACTATAACCTCTTCTCTGTGAGCCTCAGACGTCTTCAGCGCTCTATGAGTACTACAGGAAAGACAGCCAACTGACTTCAACTTATGTCCTGAGATGACCGATCATGGGAGGATGATCCCTCAGCATGGCAGACAACCTTGGCCGTTCCAGGCACAGTGAGAAGTGCTTCTCAACCGACCTCCAGTCTGCTAGAGTGCTGCAACTGGTCTCCCTTCCCATCCCAAACCAGTCTGAAATATCAGAAGACCCTGGGGAAGAGGGAGGCAAGACAACGTGGCATGGTCCCCTGATCCCAGCTCAGCCTGCAGCAACACCAGCCAAGCGCCTCAGAACATGTGAATATGATGACCTGGCTCAGTGGCACTGGGTAGCCTGAGGTCCTCAGGTTCTAGCAGGCTCTCTGCTCCTTGCTGCTGCTGCTGGTGCTCAAAAGACCACAACTGGAGGAGTATGGCACTAGACCATGTCTCCAAGTGTGGCCCCAGACTACCTGGGAACATGCTAAAATGAGAACTCTCTTTTTATGTATTTTTGGTACTGGAGATGGAACCCGGGGGTGCTCTACCACTGACCTACATCCTTTCTACTTTTTTTAATTTTGAGACAGGGTCTAATTTGCCTAGTCTGGGCTTGACTTGGGATCCTCCTGCCTCAGCCTCCCAAGTCACTGGGATTGTAGGTGTGCACCACTGTACCTAAAATGAGAACTCTTGTACCTCACCCCAGACTCCTTAACCAGAACCTCTGGTGGAGGGAGGCCCTTGAATCCCTGTTTGCGTGAGCCCCCTGGTAGCCGTGAGGCATATTCAAGTTTGAAAGCTGCTGTTGACCAGCGGTCCTGGGCCCAGCTGCACATTTCATGACCTGGGGAGACTGAACACATTCCAGTGCAAGCCTGGGCAGCAGGGTTGAGAACCTGACCACATTTTCAATGTGCCAAATTTCCTAAGGTATGAGTTCTCAACTGGACTTTGGTCAGAGTCCTTGGAAAACACTGATGTTAGCCAATGACTGTGGCATCTAGGGCCTGGAGGTATAAAAATTCACCCTATAAGCTGTGGGATCCCAACCAGGAGACTTCCTGTAACAGAGTGAAGCGAGGCAGTGAAATCCAAGGGCAAAGAGCAAACTTGGACCTCGAATGACATTGACACAGGGCAGTTTTCCTTGTGGAGTGTCCCCCTTCCACTGTGTCCCCCCCATGCAGCTGGCAAGGGCGGGAGCCTGCTCACCTCCTCAGCCCGTACACGTAACACACAGCGACCGTCTCCACCAGGACGATGAGCAGCAGGGACAACGTGGCTGCGTAGTCATTGAATATGTCAAACCAGTAGTTCCCGGCCTCCGTGGTGAACACCATGCCGATGGCACAGTTGATGAGGCACACCAGACCTGGGGGCACAGGACCACTGGCTCACCTGCCTGACACCTCCGCCCACTCATCCGATTTCCTACCGGGCAGCAGGAGCCATAGGTTCCCAAGGGGATTCTGGCCAATGGGTTCATCCACACGGATAGGAAGAAGGCGAAATCAAGTTCTTTGGGAAAGTGGAAGTGAGGAGCATTGCTCTTGGGGAATCCCACCTGGGCTGCGGGGCTGGGGACGGTAGTGATCCTACCCACGCAGCCCTGGAGCTCATGGGCAGTGAATCAGGGAAGAGCCTGGAATGTGAGGTACGGATCCCTCTCAGGGCTTCCTGGAGATGTCTTTCATACCACCAGAGCGGGGAAGAAACTTAGTGTTTACCCAGCTCCTACTACGTACCAGGCACTGGCTATGAATTGTATCCTTAAGCCTCCAAGGCAGGTATCAGGAGTCCCTTTCTCAATGGGAAGCCAAGGCTCAGAGATGTTAAGCAACTCATCCAAAGGTCCACAGAGCACAGTGGCAGAGTCAGGATTCAGACACAGGTGCCTCAGCCTCCAGAATCTGGGGTTTGTCCTAGCCTCCTTCAGCTGCCCCTCTTGGGGGCCCCATAAGGTGTTTGAAGCCTAAGCTCCCAATCCTTTCCACTGCACACCAGACAGTGGTGTCCGCTTAGCCCCATGGCCATCTTTAGGAGGATGCACCAGGAAAAAGCAGGTAAGTGCTTCCCAGGGAGCTGCTTGCACACATAATGCTGGCTGTGGAGACCAGGTTCCAAGAAGGACGCTAAGTGCAAGCAGACCTTGAAGAAAGGCAGGCGGCTCCCACTGGGTGGTCAGGACTTGAAGGAGATGAAAGGGGAGCTGGGTTTGAGTCACCCTGGAGGTGGAGGCATGGCACCGGCAGAGGCGGCGGCAGTGGGCTGCACGGTCCTCATGACTGGTGGGAATGGCAGTGCAGTGAAGCCAGGAAAGATGTTGCGGGAGAAGCTGGTGCTTCACTAACGAGCCCGAGTAGAGCAGCATGGATGCAGAAACTGTGCTCCTATGGCTTATTACATGACGGAAACAGCGCCTAGCAACTGCTGCCCACGACAACGCAGTGGATTTCACAGATTTTGAATGAAGACAACAGACTCAGAGTATGTACTGAAAGATTTCATTGATACGAAGTTCAAGGACAGGGCAGAAAAAACTAAAAGGGGAGAACTCAGAATAGGGGTTTATTGCCTGGGAAGTAATCTGAGAAGGAGCTCTGTGGGGTCTGGGCAAAGTTCTCGATCTAGGTGGTGGTTACTTGGGAGGATGGGTAGATAAAATTCATCGCAGTGTCCTTAAGTAATATATCCTCATAATTGTTATACTCTGATGAAAAAGAAGCTGAATGTTATGGTTTGGATGTGAGGTGTTCCTCAAAAGCTCACGTGTGAGGCAATGCAAGAAAGTTCAGAGGATAAGTGTTGGGTTGTGAAAGTCTCGATCCAATCAGTGAATAAGCCCCTGATGGGGTTGACTGAGGGGCGATGTAAGGCAGGTGGGCTGTGGCTGGAGGAGGTGGGGCATTGGGGGTGTGGCTTGGGGTAGATATTTATATCTGGCAAATGGAGACCTCTCTCTCTCTGCTTTCTGATCATCATGTGAGCTACTTCCCTCTGCCATACTCTTCTGCCACGATACTCAGTCCTAGCTTGAGCCCTGAGGAATGGAGTCTACTGTCTGTGGATTGAGCCCTCTGAAACTGTGAGCCCCAGGTAAACTTTTCCTCCTCTACTGTTGTGCTGGTTGGGTCCTTTTAGTCACAGCAGTGAAAAAGCTGACTAAAACACTGAAGTAGGCTCTCTCCTAGGCTGTAGTGTCAGGTCAGGGAGGTTGGGGATTATTTAAGGTTTGGGTGACCTTTCCTGAGATATTGAGAAGGAAATGTACAAGTTGAATCACAGGTCTCAGATTACAAGCAGTAACTGAGGCAGGACTCTGGTGAGGTGGCTTCTGTCACCTGGAGCTGCCTTGAGAAGCACAGGACCCCTGAAGAAACTTAGCCTTGGCTTGCCGTCACCTCCCAGCCCACCCGGACCCAACTTCTTCCACTGGCTGGCCCACTGACCTGAGATGGCCTCCTTGGGCAGGTTGCTGGAAATGACCTTGCTGTCAGTCAGAGGGGTGAGGATGGCTGCTGTGTTTCCCAGCATGCTCCCCATGCCCAGCATCAGCAGCATGAAGAAGTAGAGCACTGACCACAGCTGGGACACGTCCATGTTTTTAATGGCCTCAGTGTAGACGATGAAGGCTAGGCCGGTGCCCTGGACAGCCTGCTCGTGGTGAAAAGATACCAGTTGTGCACCCCAAGAATTGACAGTCTCCTTACACTTAGAATACACTCAGTTCTAAGCAACCTGGGGACCTTGGAACTAGACAGAAAAAGCCATATTCTGAGCCTGGGTCTTCCATGTGCTGATCAGGCCCTCAGCTCAGCTTGAACTGACTAGATTTGTGTGCAAAGTGTGTGGAGAACTTCCAGTCAGTCTGGAGCATGGCATTCCCCTCTCCTGCCCCTACATTCTGGACAAAATATAATAAAATGATGTTTGGATAATTTCTGCTTCCAGTGTAACAAATGATTAGGTGTCCTGAGACTTCAGTGCTGGGGACTGAGAAAGTGTGGTAGGGCCAGAGCAGTAGCAGCCAGCACGGCAGAGAGCTGGACTTGCAGGGCCGCTCAGTGGGCAGCTCCCTGTGCTGCAGACACTGGACTATGGAAACTGAGCCTGCAGCTCCTGCTTAAAGACACATCTCCCGTGACCCTGGTGAGGAGTACACAGTGCTTTGTGTCATGAGTACACAGTGCTTTTGGGCTACCAGAGGGAGAATCAAAAACTTTTTGATCTCCACCCCTGGGATTCCCAGGGATCAAGAAATGAGCTCACAATCAGGGACTTGTAAACCCACAAGAAGATAAGGCACCATGAGTGAAGAGTCAGCAGGAATAAGAAAGAAGATTTAGAACACCCCTTCCTAAGGGTGGCAGATGCTGGTTGTCAGGTTCAGAGGTTTGTTTGTACTAGGGATTGAACCCAGGGGCACTTAACCAGCCCTTTTTTATATTTTATTTAGAGACAGAGTCTTGCTGAGTTGCTTAGGGCCTCCTTAAGTTGCTGAGGTTGTTTTTGAACTCATGATCCACCTGCCTCAGCCTCCCAAGCTGCTGGGATTACAAATTTTATGGACTGAATTGTGTCCCTACTAAAATTCTTATGTTGACACCTGTACCCCTAATGCAACTGTATCTGGATAGAGGGTCTTTAGGAGGTAATTAAGGTAAAATGAGGTTATAAAGGTGGGACCTTAATCCATTAGGACTGTGGCCTCCTAAGAAGAGGAAGAGAGGGAGGGAAGGAGAGAAGAGAACTTTCCACCGTGTGCAGATACAGCAAGAAGAATGCTGTTTTGCAACAGAAAGCAAGCTTTCATCAGAAACCGAACCCTTCTGGACCTTGATCTAGGACTTCCTAGGCTCCAGCAGTATGAGAAATAAATTTCTGTTGTTTAAGTCACCCATTGTATGGCATGTTGTTATGGTAGCCTAATTCAAGAACACAGCTCAGGGGCTGGGATTGTGGCTCAGTGGTAGAGCGCTTGCCTCGCATGCGTGAGGCACTGGGTTTGATCCTCAGCACCACATAAAACCAAATAAAATAAAGATATTGTGTCCATCTACAACTAATACATGTATGTGTGTATGTGTGTGTGTGTGTGTATTATATATATATAAAGAACACAGCTCAATACAAGTCAGTCCAATGGCATACCAATGAGCATAGTCAGAATAGTCAGCATCAGGTATTAAGAGTGGGGCATTATCACTTGTAGAGAATTAAAAGACCTACTAAAGTAGACATGCTGTGTGTTGTTACTATTATGTGTCAGCAATTCTAAATCCTGGAGGTCTGTTTTCATTTTCCTGCCCATGGCCACCACTGTAACAATGATGCATGCAGTGTTTAAAGAGACAAAGGATAAAATTACAAAGAGAAGCACATAACAAGAAAGAGACAAATAAAGTTGAGGGAAAATCGTATATAAAATTTAAAAACATACTTTTGGAATTGAAAGTTTTGATTGACAGGTAAATACTAGATTAGATGCACCTGAAGAGAGAACTAGTGAGTGGAGAGGCATATCTTGGTATAAATTCTGTTAAACTGAATTCAGTTTGACCTAAAACTGCCCCTGTGCATAATTTAAATTTGGCCTATCTCTGTATGTAATGAGCTGTAAGCTAACTTTATGTGTAAACAGATCACAGCCCACGCTTGTAACAAGTAGCTGCGTTTCAGCCAATCTCAACATCCAAATTCCATCATCACACAGGTTCAGATAAGGCAAACACCAAGCCTTAACCACCTGAGCTGTCTGTCCCTCCTTTCTGCTTTCTGTATGTCACTTCCTTTTCTCTGGCTATAAATACAATCTGCATTCTGAACCTTATTTTTGTCTGAACAGCTGCTTGATTCTAGATTAAGCCAATTAATACTTACAAAACCAATTTGTTGTAATTATCTTTTAACAATCCATAATGAAGCAAAAAAATTTTTTATAAGCTTCGAAAAAATAAAAGAGAGGTTAAGAGACCTGTAGGATAGGAGGAGAAGAGCTAACATAGGTGGAAATGAAGTTCTACAAGGAGGAAAAAGATGCAGAGGCAATGATCAAGAGAAAATAGGAATGAACTTGCCAAAACTGATAAAAATTATGGATCCAGTCAGGTGCTATGGTACATGCCTGTAATCCCAGTGAGTTGGAAGGCTGAGGCAGGAGGACCACATGTTCAAGGCCAGCCTCAGCAAGTTAGTGAGGCCCTATGCATCTTAGTGAGACCCTGTCTTAAAATATAAAAAGGGCACTATGGGAGGCTGAGAGTTCTTTGGGAGAATTGCTAGTTCAAAGCCAGCCTCAGCAACAGCAAGGCGCTAAGCAACTCAGTGAGACCCTGTCTCTACATAAAACACAAAATAGGGCTGGGGATGTGGCTCAGTGGTTGAGCACCCCTGAGTTCAATCCCCAGTACCAAAAAAAAAAAAAGAGAGAGAGAGAAAGAAGTATGGATCTACACATCCAGGAAGCTCAATGTTACCCAAGCCTAGGTTAGAAAAGTAAAAGTACATCATGGGCTGGGGTTGTGGCTCAGTGGTAGAGCACTTGCCTAGCATGTGTGAGGCACTAGGTTTGATTCTCAGCACCACATATAAATAAATAAATGTCCATCAACAAGTAATAAAAATATTAGAAAACATTCATGCCTAATTTGCTGATTGATGCCAATGCCAAAAGGATGATCATGAGAAAAGATAAAAGAGAATTATTTGCTTACGAAGAATGAAAGAAAATTTCAATAGCAATAATGGAAGCCAGAATCATAAGGCAGATATCTTCACAGAGTTGAGAGAAAATAACTGTTAATCTGGAATTTTCTGCCCTGGAGAAAAATATCTTTAGAAACTGGGGGCCAAATACAGACATTTATATAGAAGTAAAACCTAAGAAATTTTTGCCATTCTTGAAACCTGCTTTAAAGGAAGGTATTTTAAGGCAAGATCCCCCAAGACAGCTGGAATTCCAGAAAGAATGGTGAACCCCCCAAATGGTAAGCATGTAGGTAAAGACAAACACTGTATAAAAAACAATAATGTCCAATTTATGGGTGTGTGTGTGTATACGTACACATATACATGGCGAGGGTGTTTCCCCTGGAGCTGGAAATTGAACCCAGGGCTTTACATATGCCAAGCATGTACACTACTACGATTTACAAGTTTACAAAAACAGAACTGGATAACAATTGTATTTAAAACCAGAGGGATAAAAGGAAAGTGTTCAAAAGACCTTTTGTTACTTGGGAGGGAAGTCAAGATAGTGTCTAACATCAGACTTTGTTAAGTTCAATATGCACAGGAAAATTTCCAGAAAACAAAGCAAAACAAGCATCTACATTTTCAGATGGTAGAGGATTAAATGGAATGAGACAACTGTGGGTGAGAAAGAGAGAAAAGAACAAACAGAACAGGGAAAAAAGTCGAAAATAAATGAGTAACCATATAATTCTTGGACCACAGAGCCAAGTTCAAAAGTTAGTGAGGAAAAAAAATCTCAGGTACCAAAGCCAAAAAGGAAATGAGAGGCGAGAGCCCTGAATAGGAGCTGGCACTAAAGGGCCCCGTGGTGCTGAACAAGATCTAGGCCTTGATGCCTGGGGGTGGGGTCTTGGCACCTGATGTCTCTCAGGAAGGGAGGGTCACTCATGCCCCTGCCTGGGGTAGGTAGGGATCTGGGACCTAACAACCAGGAGAAAGAGTGTTGTCCCACAGGTGAAATCACCTAGAATGTCTCCACCATGTAACCAAGTGACCAACAAGCCCGAAAGACAAGCTACCTGGCAGCCCCACTGGAGACCAGAGTCACGCCCTCCCTCATCCCTATTCTTGGGAAGAATTCTCTAAAAGTGTCTAGAAGTATTTACATTAAGTATAAGAACAAGACAATATGCTCGCTAACACTGCTGTTGTGTGCAAAGCCCTCGTGCATACAATAAGAAAATGGAATGAGATATGAGTATTAAAAAGAAAATACAAAATTATTGGTTTACACACAAAAAAGAAGCAAATCTATAAATGAATATAAATTTGCATGTGAATTCATCAAAGCCACTAAGTATGAGATGAGTGTATAAAACCTTTAGCTTCCTTTTACAACAAAAAGAATAAACATGATAGAAATGGGGGGGATACACCACTCATAATAGCAGTGTAACAATAAGGAAATATAAACCCAATACATGATGTGCCAAAATATTCATGAAGGAAATTAGTTGAAGAATAAAAGACCTAAGGGAATGAGAGAAAGCATGTTCCTGAATCAGAAGTCACAATTCAAAAGACATTAATTCTCCCCAAATTACATTATAAAACCATCAATGCAACTTTAATGAAAATTCCTGAAGGGATCCCTCCCAGTGAAACTCACCAACATTATCCTAAAATTAATGTGAATAAATGCAGATCCTAGCATAGCAGAGATAATTCTGAAAAATATAAAAAATTATTTAAAAAGCAAATGTGAAAAGCATCCAAATGTCTGTTAGTAAAGGGATGGATAAATAAATCGTGGTATCTTTGGGTAATGGAGTAAAATACAGCACTTAAAATGAATGCATGAGATTCTAAATGTATTATTATGGACAGGTCTCAAAATTAAATTGTTGGATGAGAAAAATGTCCTCCAGGACCACTTATGTCATTTAAAAACCACCAACAAAGCAATGGTATTATCTAAGAATATGTATGCACATGGTTTACAAATATTTTATCTCATATGCTGGCTGTCTCTTTACTCTTGTTGACTTTTCCTTTGCTGTGTAGAAGCTTCTTCTTGATATAATCCCATTTGTCTATTTTTGCTTGATGACTGTGCCTTTGAGGTGCTATCTAAAAAATCATTGCCTAAGCCAGGCATGGTGGTACACACCTGTAATCCCAGCACTTTGGGAGGCTGAGACAGGAGAATTGCGAGTTCAAAGCCAGCCTCAGCAATGGCGAAGCACTAAGCAACTCCGTGAGACTGTCTCTACATAAAACACAAAATAGGGCTGGGGATGTGGCTCAGTGGTCGAGTGCCCCTGAGTTCAATCCCTGGTACCAATAAATAAATAAATAGATAGATAGATAGATAGATAGATAGATAAAACTCATTGCCTATACCAAGGTCTTGAAGTGCTTCTCTTGTTTTCCTCTAGTCTTAATTTCAGGTCTTACATTTAGGTCTTTGGTCCATATTGAATGGATTTTTTAATATGGAGATAGATAGACATCTAGTTTCATTTTTTCTGCATACGGATATCCAGTTTTCCTTGCACTGTGTATTGAAGAGATTATTCTTTCTTCAGTTTATATTCTTGGCAACTTGTCAAAAATCAGTTGATGTCAGCAGCTTAGGAGGCTGAGGCAAGAGGATCACAAATTCAAAGTCAGCCTCAGCAACTTAGTGAGGCCCTAAGCAATTTAGCAGGACTCTGTCTCAAAATAAAATATAAAAAGGGCTGGAATGTGGCTCAATGTTTAAAAGCCCCTGGATTCAATCCCTGGTACCAAAAAATAAATCAGTTGGTGTGGATTAAGTTTTGAGCTCTTTATTCTGTTCCATTGGTCTATGTGTCTGTTTTTATGCCAGTATTATGCCATTTTGGTTATAGCTTTGTAGGGTGTTTTGAAGTCAGGTATTATGATGCCTCTAGCTTTTTTTTCTTCTTCTTCTCAAGGTTTCTTTGGATATTCTGGGTCTTTTGTGGTCCCATATGAATTTGAGGATTCTTCTTCTGTGAAGAATGTCATCGGTATCTTGATGTGGATTGCACTGAATCTGCAGATTGTTTTTGGTAGTATGGACATTTTAACAATGTTAATTCTTCCAATCCATGAACATGGTATGGTATATCTTCTCTAGTGAGTGTGTGTGTGTGTGTGTGTCTCCTCTTGAATTTCTTTCATTAGTAATTTATGATTTTTGTTGCAGATATTTTTCATTTCTTTGGCTAAATTCAAACAATTCAATAGCAAAAATCCAAATAACCCAATTTTAAAAATGGGCAAATGATCTGATTAGACATTTCTCAAAAGAAAACATACAAATACATGAGAAGATGCTCAACATCACTAATCATCAAGGAAATGCAAGCCAACTCATATCTTATTCCTGTTAGAATGGCTCTTATCAAAAAGATTTTAAAAAAATGCTTGCCAGGATGCAGAGAAAGGGGAACTCATACACTGTTTGTGGAAATGTGAATTCATACAGTCATTATGGAAAACACTATGGAAGTGCCTCAAAAAACAAGAAGTAGAATTTCTATATGATTCAACAATCCCACTACTATGTTTATATCCAGAGAAAATGAAATCATTATATCAAGGAGACTCTGCACTACATGCTTATCGCTGTATCATTCCCAATAACCAATACGTGGAAACAATCTAAGTGTCCATCAGTGGACAAATAGATAAAGAAAATGCAGTATACATATGCAATAGAATATTATTCAGCCATAAAAAGAATGAAATTCTGTCACCTACATCAATGTAGATGGAACTGCATACATTAAATGTAATAAATCAGATAAAGACAGATAGTTCATGTTCTCATTCATGGAAACTAAAAAATTCGATCTCAGAGAAGAGTATCGTGGTCACTAGAGCTAGAAGGATAATAGGGAGAGAGGATGAAAAGGGGTTAGAGGAGGCTTTTTTTGTTGGTTTGTTTTTGCAATAGGGTCTCATGAAGTTGCGGAGGCTGGACTCAAACTCAAGATCCTCCTGCCTCAGCCTCCTGAGTAGCAGCTATTACAGGAATGCACCACCACATCTGGCCAAGAGGTTAGAGGAGAAGTGCCAAAGAAGAGACCGAGAGGAAGAATTAGTTTTGGTTTGCCATAGTGCTAGAGATTATTTAGTCTCCAATATTCTGTGCTACTGTGTTCCAAAATAACCCTTTTTGGATAAGAAGGGTCAAAGGTTCCTAACATAGGAAAATGATTAATGTTTGAGGAGATGGAGATGGTCATTTTCCTGATTGGATAATTATATATTGTATACATGTATCCATTGGATAATTATATATTGTATACATGTATCCATCCTCAGCACCAAAAAGTCATTATACTGTACTCCATAAACATGCATAAACATACATTAGTAAAATATATTTTAAAATAATATATATGTAATAAAAATGAAGGTTCTTGTCTCTGGTGAGCAAGGAAAACTTGGGACTGGTAACAAAGGAGAAATTAAATTTGTCCCTGAAACATCCTTTTTATAATAATGACAGTATGTTTACAAGTGTTCACTCTGAGAGGCGGCTGTATGGATGTTAGTTATTTCACTCTCTGCCTGTACCTTCCTATATTATTAAAACTTAAAAAGAGCTAGGCATGGTGGCACATGCCTATAATCCCAGCACTTTGGGAGGCTGAGACAGGAGAACCACGAGTTCAAAGCCAGCCTCAGAAATGGCAAGGCGCTAAGCAACTCAGTGAGACCCTGTCTCTACATAAAACACAAAATAGGGCTGGGGATGTGGCTCAGTGGTCGAGTGCCCCTGAGTTCAATCCCTGGTACCAAAAAAATAAAACCAAAAAAAACAACTTTTTTTAAAAAATATATTTTTAGTTGTAGATGGACACAATGTCTTTATTTTATTGCTTTGTATGTGGTGCTGAGGATCGAACCCAGGGCCTCACCCATGCGAGGCAAGCGTTCTACTGCTGAGCTACAATCCCAGCCCAAAAATACCCAACTTTTTAAAAAGAGAAAAGGAGAAAGAAGGACGGGCACAGAGAACCCAATGGAGCTTTATAATGAGGAGGACTCTAAGCCCCTGAGCAGCGCCCAGGGAGAGTGGTGGTCGAGTCTCCTCTAAGTTGCAGGGAAAGTCAATCAGTCTTTCCTAGTGTCCAGGGACTGGGTGGCAGGCAGTTCTCAAAGGCCCCTGTGCAGCGAGTGTAGAGAGGCCAGCCCCCGAACCTTCCCGGGTACCTTACCGTGTCCAGCTCCGATTCCAAGCTGCAGTTTTTAATGAATGGGAACAGCTCGCTGTATTTGCTCGGGTTGGAGGACGCTAGGTAGTCCTTCACCTGCTCCAGGTTGCTGGCTGTCAAAAAGCCATCTTCAAGGTCAAAAGAATTGGTCAGCAGTAGAATCACCCTGCAGAGCAGACCATCAGCTTGACTTTCACTGACTAGCAAGGCCACTGTCCCCGAAGGCTCTCAAAGCTGGGGTAGGGGTCTGACCCCCCACCAGCCTCTACTTTCTAGGTTGGGTGGGGATCTGTGGACGGGTGACCCTTTCAAAGGACAGGGTAACCTGGGATGGTTTTGAGGCAGCCTCACATATAAACGGGTAAGACAACAGGAACCTGAGTCCCACCTGAGGCTCTTTGAACACCTGGACCAGTGAATTCTGACAGAATTTCGTGTGATGGTGGAACCGTTCTACAGTGGCTGTCCAATCTGGCATCACTAACCACGTGTGGTGACAGAGTACTTGAGTGTAGCCAGTACCACCAAGGAAGAACTTCAAGAAAATTTAGAATGACTAAAATTTAAGTTCATGGTATGCAAATTATTTCAATGTAAATTAGCCTGCCTTAATTTAAACTTTCATGGAAAAAAAAAATGACTGCTTGTGGCTGCTGCCTGCCCTGTTGGAATCTTACCTTCTAGAGGATGCTCCTGTATTTTTGATCAAGGGCTACAGACAGGAAATCCTGTAACCTCTGTGGTTTGGCCAGAGAAGACTTGGTTACTTTATTTTTTTTTAATTAAATTTATTTTTATTTTACTCTTTTGAGATGGAGGCTCACTGTGTTACCACCCAGGCTGGTCTAGACTCCTGGGCTCAGGTGATCCACGCAACTCTGCCTGCACAGTGCTGGAAGTATGGATAGGCACCGCCATGCTGGGCTTTGGAGTCTTTTAAGATAGGGGAGATGAGACAGGAGAATCGCGAGTTCAAAGCCAGCCTCAGCAACAGCGAGGCACGAAGCAACTCAGTGAGACCCTGTCTCTACATTAAACCACAAAATCAGGCTGGGGATGTGGCTCAGGGGTCAAGTGCCCCTGAGTTCAATCTCCAGTACCAAAAAAAAAAAAAGATAGATCAGAAGATACTGAAATTGTTTGTTGAATGCTCTATTCTGCGAAGTACACAAAACCCCACAAATCGGCCCCTTCCCTTCAAGGCCGACCCTGACTTCCCCCAGGTCCCTCCCTCAGCTCCTACTGCTGGTGAGGAGTCTGAAACTGGACCCTGTAGCAAAGGCTCCCAAACAAGTGCTCTCCGTGGCCCCTTGGCCACCTCTTGCCAGTGTCCTCTTCAGCTCAGCGCTCTGTGGACTCACCCCCCACGTGAGGCCTGAGTCTGTGGGCCAGCCCGGGCTTACTTGTTTAAGCAGTTCTCGTAGTTGAAGGTGGCCTTGAAGCCGTAGATGGAGAAGGTCACGATGCTGGCGAATATGGAGGTGGAGCTGTTGATGAGGGACACGAGGATGGCGTGTCTCTGGCAGTTGCTGGAGGGCTCGTTGTAACTGGCGAAGGCGATCAAGCTGCCGAACCCCAGGCCAAGCGAGAAGAAGATCTGTGTGGCTGCGTTGATCCAGGCCTTGGGGTTGGCTAGCTGCTCCA